>JXCR01136153.1:77801-163443 GCA_002079205.1 Phalaenopsis hybrid cultivar | reverse complement strand
CAAATTTTAATAATTTAGGAATTTATTAGTCTTAATTAAGAAAATAAGATTAGTTTCTACCAATTAACCCCCTTGTGTTTCAAGCATCAAATAAATTGATTAAGATCAGAGGTTACCCATTTTCCCTCCTTAAAATTAGGCCTAAAATTCTAATTAAGGCAAGGTTTCCAAAATTACACATTTGCCCTTAAGGCTCTAACACTTCATAATTTATCAAATTAAATTCAAATGAGTTTGAAATTTTTATCCCACCTCATTCATGGGTCAATTAAGACATCAGAGGAGAAAATATGATTTTTCAAAGTGCAGTTTAATTTATATAATTATTTTCATCCAAAAATAGAATTTTTCAAAGAAAATTCCTATCTTGACCAAGGTAAATTGTAATCCCTTGAAATTTTTACTGGAGGTAGACCTAAATTAGAGAAGCCTTTGGATTAAATTTTAAAATTTTTTGAATTATCTGTGATTTATTAGAATTATTTTAATTTCTGGGCTATCTAATAGAAATAAAATATTTTAGGTGGTGAAAATTAAGTTTTATATTTTTGAAAAATCTCCCAAAGGTTCGAGAACTCAGAGGAGCAAATTTTATATTTTTATAATTTTTTCTTGATTTATTGGAATTATTTTAGTGAAAACTCATTTTTAGCTTTTTAAAAATTATCTTTAAGCTTTGAAAATAAATATCTTTATTTAGAAAATCAGGAAAAATATTCTAATTGTTCCTAAGTGATTAGGAAGCAATTTAGAACATTTCCATGAGTTTTATTATTGTTATGATTTTTATGAATTCTTGGTTATTTAAATATTTAAAATAGGCCCAAAATCAAGTTTTTACTTTAAATATAATTTTATTTTTAGAAAATACCCCTAATAACAGAGAACTCAAAAAACCAAGTTTCATAATTTTTTGAGTTATATTTTGATTTTTAAAAAAAACATTTGTGTGAACTCAAAAAACTAAGTTTCATAATTTTTTTAGTTATATTTTGATTTTTAAAAATCATTTAAGTGTCAAGAAACTAAGTTTCATAATTTTTTGAGTTATATTTTGATTTTTAAAAAATCATTCAAGTGTTAAGAGTGGATATTTATCTTTAAAAATCAACTTAAGTTATCAAATGAACTCAAAATATTTTGAACTTTTTATAGTGAGTTCTCTAGATCATAAATTTATCTTTAAAAATCAATTTAAGTTATTAAATGAACTCAAAATATTTTGAAACTTTGATGACTATCTTTAAAAATCAAGTTAAGTTGTCAAATGAACTCAAAATAATTTGAAATTTTTATGATGAGTTCTCTGTAAGTTATTAAATGAACTCAAAATATTTTGAAACTTTTATGATGAGTTCTCTGGATCATAGACCACAGTGGAGATCAAAAATCAAGTCATTCAAATGTTTATATTTTCTAAATTTAATTATCTTAGTGATTTAGTATTTGCAAAATTTAAGTGCATTTTAAATGACTTGTCCCATGAAATTATTTCCAAAGATTTTTCTAGCCATGGTGGACCTTACAAAATTTTCTTAGGATTTTATAATCAATATACTAATTTTCATGATTATTTTGAAGGAATAATGTGTAATAACTTGAAAAATATGGATCTCTGTATAGGAACCTCATCTGACTTCAGAAAAATCAGAGGATGTTTATCTTAACAGAGACTACAACATGTCAAAATTTCAAGCCAAGGTGATGTGTCAATTTGCATGGAGAATCAAATGATTCCAAATAGTGTTTACTTAATTAAAATATTTTATGCATCAAATGGACTTGAAATTTATTTCACGTTGTTCTCCTCTATTCATTGAGCAAGAGGGTATTTTTATTTTAGTTTTGTGATTTTTCTACACAAAGTTATGTATTTTTGAAGTTTTATGGATTAAATAAATAAGAAAATGCCCCTATTTTCCTACTTATTTATGTCAACCTCGTACGGGTCAAACTTGTCACGTGGCGCTGCGTGATTAGCGCCACCAGCAAACTCATTCCCGCCGATCTCGGACCGCGGTCTGTCCGGCGCGATCAGGGTCATTCGATCAATACACGCTCGATCTGACGGTCACGGGTCATCGTCCCAAATGAACTGGACCCGAAAACCGTCCATTTTAAAACGCTAATATCTCACTCGATTCTCAACAAAATTGAGTGAATTTTTTTTAAATGCTCGTATTGACTAGTAGAAAACATCCATACAGTTGATAAACCATCAATGTTATTGTATATGCATGAATAATTAAAAGAGTCTTGGTTTAGGTTTATCTTTGAATCCCTTGGTCCAAGAGGGGTAGCCTCGATTGGATGCTTGTAGAAGCTTTATGTGGGTGCCAAAAGCCTAGCGATGGAGCCTCTGGTTGTGGTTTAGTTCCTAGACCCAAATTCGATCAAGGCCGATTTGGGGGTTTGGTCGAAGTCCACCATAGGGTGGTCGGCTGATGGGGCTTTTGTGGGCGAACTTCTTCTCTTGATGTTGGGATGGTGTGGGTGCAAGTAATTTGAATTTGGTGGAGGTTTGGAGGATGTCCTGTTTCGGCCTTGAAATTGAGATCCNGAGGAAAAACTAAACCTCAACCAAAAATGAGGTCAACACCAGTCTCAATTAAAACCAAAATTAGTCTCAAAACAAAAAGATAAAAACTTATCTCAAGTTATCCACCAAGCTCTCGAAGTTCCTCGGAATCTCTTCTCTTTACAATAACTCAAAATGAAATAAAAAAAAGGATAAAATAAAAGTAAAAGTGGTGCCTGAAAGTAAAACACAAAAATACCTTCCATTAAAGCGCAATATCTCAAAAATAGGTATAAAAATGTGTGTAAACACACTATATATTTTAGGTGTATCAATATGCTAATCAGTCCCAACCAAACTACAAGTCTTCCAAAAAATTAATCTATATAGGGACATTCCTATAGGTGTCTTACAAGCAGTCTTGTATTCCCATAATGACATATCTAATCTAAGAGGCCAATCTATTTTTTTAGGATTAACAATCTTTTCCAAAATTCTCTTAATTTCATGATTAGATACTTCTGCTAAACCACTAGTCTAGGGATGACAAGCAGTTGTNAAAGCACAATATCTCAAAAATAGGTATAAAAATGTGTGTAAACACACTATATATTTTAGGTGTATCAATATGTTAATCAGTCCCAACCAAACTACAAGTCTTTCAAAAAATTAATCTATATGGGGACATTCCTATAGGTGTCTTATAAGCAGTATTGTATTCCCATAATGACATATCTAATCTAAGAGACCAATCTATTTTTTTAGGATTAACAATCTTTTCCAAAATTCTCTTAATTTCATGATTAGATACTTCTGCTAAATCACTAGTCTAGGGATGACAAGCAGTTGCAATTTTATGTATTATATTATATGTTTCCCCCAATCTTGCAACTGTTGCATTTATAAAATGAGATCCTCCATTGGTAATGATTACTCTCGGCATTCCATATCTTGTAAAAATATTTTTAATTAAAAATTTTTAAAACACTCTGAGCATCACATCTAGGTAAAGCAATTGCTTCAATTTATTTTGAAACATAATCCACTGCAATATATATATATATATAGAAGATGAAGGTGGCGGCTGAGTTTGCTCTGCTTGGGTTTTCTTGAGGAAGATGACCTATTGGAGCTGGCTAGTGGTGAGTTCTGTGACTGTGTTTCACTGTGGGGACCTTCTCTCTCCTAGGCCGTGCTACAAGTGCTTGGATTTCAAATCTGTTCTTTCCCGGGTGTGGGATATTTTGCCTTTTTACTGTTCCATTGAAGGCTGAGTTGGATTTATCTTGGTTCTTCATTTCCTCTTCTTATGGTTACACCTATTGATGTGGATACCAATGATTGAAGTTTTAAGGTCACCTATGCTGAGGTGGTGGACCGTTCTAATGATCTTTTTCAAGACGTTAAATTGCTAGTCTTCCCTCAAACCTTCCATGAAACTTCTGNTTTGGATTTAGGCCAAAATCAAATGGATTTTAAACTTCACCAAGGTCAATTGATGGTTGATTTTGATGTATATGTATGTTATCAAGATTTTTCAACATAAATTAGAGCCAATTGACTAGGCCATGGGTTCAATTTGGTGAGATTAAGTCACCATGTCAAAAATGGGGTTCTGACCCAAATCAAAATTGGACTCAAATCATGGACCAATTGAGCTTGGATTTGGTTTAGTTTGGTCATATAAAAAGTTAAATTGGGCTCAAATCATGGACCAATTGAGCTTGTATTTGGTTTATTTTGGTCATATCAAAATTTAATTTGAGTTTATGGTTGAAATTTAGGTCGATTGAGATCAAATTGATGCNAATTGAGGCCAATTGACTAGGCTATGGGTTCAATTTGGTGAGATTAAGTCATATAGTCAAAATTGGGGTTTTAATCTAATGGGGGCCATGGGGTCAATTTGGTGAGATTAAGTCATATGGTCAAAATTGGGGTTTTGACCCAAATTAGAATTGGGTGGTTCAATTTGGTGAGATCAAGTCATATGATCAAAATTGGGGTTTTGACCCAAATCAAAATTGAGCTCAGCATGGAGATTAAGTCATATGGTCAAAATTGGGGTTTTGACCCAAATCAAAATTAAGCTCAAATCATGAACCAATGGTAAAAATTGGGGTTTTGACCTAAATCAAAATTGGGCTCAAATCATGGGCCAATTAAGCTAGTTTTGGTTTAGTTTGGTCATATCAAAAGTGAATTTGAGTTTAGGATTGGAATTGGGGTCAATTGTGATCAAATTGATGGACATTTGAGTTGGATTTGGGGAAATTTGAGTCCCTAAAAGGGCAATTTGGGGATTTTGGTAAAAGATGGTGAATTTGGCCAAATTGGATCATTTGGTAGTTTAAAGAAAAGAAATTAGTAATATTTGTGATTTATTGGGATTTTCTAGGAATTTTTGGGNAAAGTTAATTTGAGTTTGGGATTGTAATTGGGGTCAATTGAGATCAAATTGATGGACATTTGAGTTGAATTTAGGGAAATTTGGGCACTTAAAGGCAAATTTGGGGGTTTGGTTAAAGATGGTCAAATTGGCCAAATTGGGTCATGTGCTAGTTGAGAAAAAAATGAAATTAGGAATATTTGGGATTTATTGAAATTTTTTGGGAATTTTTGAAACTTTGGGCTATGGAGGGTGTTTTGTTAATTTGGCCATTTTAGTAGATTTTGGGTAATTTGGGTGTTTGGAGGTTTTCAAAAGTTTTGAAATGAATTTTGATCAAATTCGGGTATTTTGGGCAAACTTGAGAATTTTGGCAAAGTTTAGGGTTTCAAGGATGTTTTAGGTATTTTGGGGGTGTTTAGGGGGAAAAGGCCAAGATGGGTGTTTTTGATAGGATTGGGTAACTAATCACCCTAAATGAGCCATGGACCAAAGGAAATCCCATTTTGGCTGATCTATGTAGTGGTCTTAGCTAAACCCTAGACCAGGGCTAATGGGTTTAGGAAACCACTCACAGGAGTCTCCCAAAAGTATCAAGGGACCTAAGTCTAGAAGTTCTGGGTTTAGGGTAGTGAGAGATTGTGAGTGAAAGTGATTGCAAGTGAGTGCCTTAGCCATAGACAAACAGCTAGGGTCAACTCTAAGGTCCAGCAGTCCTGAGGGTGACTCATCTTGAGTTCCCCCATAATGACCCCACCTACTAAGTGCTAGAGGTTAGAACCAATATGTGGAACCTCAAGTTGATTACAGAGGAGTGTAGAATTTATAATGGTGAGGGTTCCTTGTCTAGTTTTCTAAGAATAGTCAATAAGAAGTTTGGAATTTCTAATGGTGAGGGTTCCATGTCTAGTTTTCTAAGAATAGTCAATAGAAAATTGTAGAATTTCTAATGGTGAGAGTTCCTTGTCTAGTTTTCTAAGAATAGTCAATAAGAAAATAAGTGTAGAGTTTCTGATGGTGAGGGTTCCTTGTTTAGTTTTCTAAGAATAGTCAATAGAAAAGTCAATGGCTAGACCTTAGGCTACTAAAGAGGAAAAACTAAACCTCAACCAAAAGTGAGGTCAATATAATCATAACTCTTAAGCACACTAAATCAAACCAAACTGATAAACTATGGGTTGCCTCCCATAAAGTGCTTTGTTTAATGTCACCAACCCGACAAATGGTTTTGCCTGGATGAAAACTCTATTTAAGTAATCCTTAATTAATCACCCAATCTTTTCCCGATTTAAGGATTCATACAATATCCTTTAATTTAAAATTTTCTTTTAGCTCTTCTTTTTCATATTGATTCAGATCTTGTTCCTCATATTTCATTCTAGATCCAAAATTCTTCTAGTTATTTTCTCAATTTCCACATTAATCTCATCCTTGATATTTATAAGAAATGGATCTTTATATGATACTTCATGATCTTCCAAATTTTGGATCAGATCCTCTCTATATAATTCAAATTCTGGAACAAAATTTTTTGGGTTACTCTTTTGTTCATGTTTGTCTTTCAATTCTTCCCCTTGGTATTGAGTAAATGGTAGAGGTGGTCTTTCTATATTTATCTTAGTCGAGGAAATAGGTTTTTCTAATTCCTTAACAATTTCTTCCATTGGTCTTTCAATCTCCTTATCCTCACCTCTCAATTTAAAGTTCTTTCGAAACATATCCTGAAATTCTCTTCTAAATATTTGTTTGAAAATTTTAAATTGCTCATCATTCATCTCTTTAAGGTTTATTCAGAGTTAATAGGTAAAATCTCGGGGGTGTAACTATTAATTGCATTAATAATCTGCTCTAATTGGTTTTCTAGATTCCTTATTGTGACCTCTTGATTTTCCAACCATCGCATCATTTGAATCACAACCTCTTCTAACACCTTCTCATCATCCTGTGGGTTGGAATTAAATTGAGGATGATTTTTAATTGAGTTAATAATCTGCCCTAGTTTGTTTTCCATATTCCTTATTGCGGTCCCTTGACACTCCAACTCATTCTCCATTTGAATAACAACCTCTTCTAATAAATCCTTCTCGTCATTCTGGGGGTTGAAGTTAAAATTATGAGTAAAAGAAATTTCATTATTATAATAGCCATGATTATTCTAACTACATGTGTGATTAAATTGATTATCTTCCAAAAATTGGTATTCTCTTCCAAAATTATTATTCTTATTAAAACTGAAATGATTTTCTGAACCTGGATTATAATATTTGGAAGAAGGATTGTATATCTCATGGCTAGTTTCAAAATAATTAGGCTCAATCAATTGTGCAAATAAACTTTCCTTAATAACTGAGGTTCCTTGAGTATATCTTTCTATGTTTTGATCCAACTTCCCCTCAATATCTACAACCTGATAAATTAAAATTGTAAGCATATCTTCTTTAAAATTTGCCAGTCTCCTAGGATTTACTCTTTCAAAGCTACTATCATTATAATCCAAATTCAAATATTCATTATCTCATTGATCTGTCATTTCTACATTAAATTCATGAAGTCTTTTAAAATCTCTCCTAAAAGTTTTCACCAAATCTGACTTGCAAAATTCAAGGTCTACAACTCTTGAACTATGCAAACAAATTTAAAGACTTAACTAATAAGACATATATCAAAAATATTTTTTCGTATTTTGGTTTTTCTTTAAAATAAACATACAATATCTAAACACACCATATAATAAAATTATAAATTCCAAATCCAAGTCCTACGGGTTTTACTAAAATTCTCATAAAGTTCTTATTGAAGCTTCCCCAACAACGTCGCTAAAAATATGATGTGCCCCTAGAGTGTGATGTTTTTCTACGTGTTTTATATCAATTTAAATTCCCGATATAATGCCAAAAACATGACCCATCCTGAAGTTATGTAGTATTTTAATTTTTAAAAATATGGCGAATAGCTTTACAAAATTTATATTAAGTAGTTAATGTGCAAAATTGAAATGTTATATAAAATATATAAAATAGTTCACACACTAGTGGTTCTACGCAAGTGCACGTATCGCTTCAAGTAATATGGGGCTTTCTTTAAGAACCTCAGTATCAATCCCACATAGAAGCGCCGTAGGAAATCATTTAGGTTAATTCCAGTATGCTACTATGAATTCTTAATTAGGAAGATGGAAATTCTTTTGATAATAACATAAATCATAATTTTTAGACAAATTAAAATGGGTTTAATGAATACCAATAGAAATGTAACTAAAACAACCAAGTTTACTAAACTATTTACTAAACCTTAAAATTAAATTTACTAAAACTAAACAAAGTTTTGTGACGAAGAGTTCAAATTTAAGAAAGCCTCCTTCCCCTTTACAATGAGTATATGGATTGTGAAGAAATTAAAATCATTTAAAATATATAAAAATTGTTTTGTTCCAAATAGGAGAAATCCTACTCTTTACCCCTCTTCTGAGTGCTATAAAAAACATTGGCTAATCTAGAGTTTCGTCCCTAATTCTGTGGTTAGGATGGGAGGATACTGGCTGCCACTCAAGAGCTCTCACTAGTCCCTCTACTGAGGGCTAACAATCTTGCATCAGTTTCCAATCAACTGGAGCAAATTGGGGATTTTAATCTGTCAGCTTAAGCTCTCCAATTCTGCATCAAACAAAGTATATTTCCCTATTTGTTTGCACTCAATTGCATAGATTTCATACTCTTCGATGAAGGTAAATGCGATTCTCTCTATGTTTTAGTAATCATAGCCCTTTCAGAACATATGTTTCTTAACACATTTCAACATTTCAATTGATCAGATTGAAAAGTAAATGAAGATTGAAGTTTGAATCATCACAAATTATTGACATTTCAAACCATATAAAATAAAATCAATTCTTCACAAAACCATATCTCGAAGTAGGGAGATAGATAAAAAAAACTACTCAGAGTTCATGAGAAGGATACGATAAAACACGAATTTCATATATAAAAAGTAGTTTACAAAATAGAGAAAGAAAAGAACAAAACTTATCTCACAATCCTTCCCAAGCAAGTTCCTAGCACTTCTCTTCAAGCACTTTCCCTCTTTACAAGTACTCTCAATTCTCTCCTAGAAATGTAATGAAGAAGAAATCTGTGACATTATCTCTCCTCTTACAATCCTTGAAGAAAATCTTCAAGCTTTTCCTCTCACTCTCATGCCACCCACACAGACACACGCACAACAAACTCACGCCCCAAAAACTCTTCACGTTCAAGCTATAGACTTCTCTCACTTTTATAAAAGACTTCTTCACTTCAAAAAGAATTCAAAATCCCCTCCAAAATTTTATCCAAAAGTCAACTCTTTTGAATTCAAACGACATGTTCATTAATCCAAGAGACATCCCTTCATAAAAGAACCTTCCAAAGTGTGTAGATGCATTTAATCACTCCAAGGGATGTTTTGAACAAGTGTCACTTTGAAAATTCGCTCAAAATTCATCTTGAACCGCCTTAATTCACCAAAAGTATTCTCCAGTGCATCATGCGCCGGTTCTTTAGATTTTGTGCCATCATGTGCCACTCCGTAGTAGCTTCACCATTTTTCTTTGTTTGGCTCCATTTTAGCTCCATTTTACCCCATTTCAGTTGTGTTTCTCTCCTAATAGATATACCTACAAAATAAGCATTGAAACAACCTTTCTTAAAAGTGTAACTTCATTCAAAATATGTGAGAAATGTAAAGTAAATTAAGCATAGAAAGGCATATCAAAATGTGTCAAGTCAAAATTTTCTTTCTTGCTCGTTTTTACTCCAAATTGCATCATTTTTGTATCATTTTCTCAAAATTTCATTTCTTGTACCTGAAACCAAAATATTCAAATTTCCTTCCTTTAAAGTGTAATATCATTAAAAATTATAAACATTAAGCATAAAATATTTATGAAATGGTAGGTAATTTTTAAGCGTATCAGCCAGCCACCTTGTTACTATCAATAGAGTCCATAACATATTTGATTTCCTTTTCAGTGGGAATGGAAGTAGGGTCTAGACTGCTAGTGTAAATTTTTTCTAGAGTGAATAAATTTTCTTGGACAGACCTTCTAACAAAGGGAAACTGCGTGAAAAAATTGTGAAAATGAGCTAATGTACTATTTACAATTGAATCAGAAGTGTTCTATTGCCCCTGGAATCTTTAATTTGATGAATTGCATTACACTTCCTTCTATAGTTGATGCAGGCATGATAATATTTATAATTCTTATCTCCAGCACAAAATTTAGTTAGATTAGCTTTCTGATGGAGCATTTGTTCTTGCATATGTATGGCTTGAAGGAGATTCTCATTAGCTTCAAGTAAAGAAGATTCAGTTGTATTGTCATCCCAAGCTGCAATTCCAACTTGTTGGCTAAATCTTAAGCTTCAATAACTTTGGTATGTATATTGGGAAACACATTCCAGTTCCATTTTTTAAGGTGGGCACTCAATTTCTTTTGCAAAGCCCAGAGTTTAATCCAACGGCTGTCATTGTGATAACTCTTCCAGATATATTCAACTTGAGGTAAGAACTCTGAATGAGTACCCCAAACATTCAGATATCTAAAAGTGGTTTTGACTTGAGCTTGGGAGCCTTGGATTCTAATAAGTAGTGGTCTATGATTAGACCAAGCTATACGAAGGTGTAATACAGAAGCATGGATGAACTCATTCAACAAAATTTCATTAGTGAGGACTCTATCCAACCTCTCCCAAAGCTTACCTCTTCTCCATGTTAACCGAGCGCCAGAAAAGGCCAGATCATGAAAGCCAGCCAATTGGATGTTATCATTGAAGAGGTGCTTTTTGTTAGGGTAAGGATGTCTCTCCTATGATTTTTCCCAAGGTGAAGCCAATCAGTTAAAGTAACCACTAACAAGCCATTTGGAGGATATAAAGTTGTTGATTAGAACCAATTTCGTCAAAAGTTCCATTCTGTCATCTGAGTGCAACCAACATAAACAAAAGTTGCAAGGCCAAAATGGCCAGCCATGGAAAAAGAAATGTGTAGAAATTGAGGGTGATCCAATAAAATATTCCAAGAAACTTCCTTCCTATAGAAGAGCCAACTTTTGTTGTTGCAGTTAGATGGAAAATGAAAGCCATGTAAATTATTCAAGATTCTATTGTGATGTTTGATGATCATTGTTTCAAGTAATGCAAGGCACTAGATTCTGTTGTGATGTTTAATGACCCTATTCCGACGTAGTAACCTGTTAAGGGATCTAGGGTGTGCCAATCCGCTAAAATTCTAACAAAGGATATTAATCATAATTTTTTCCCATCCTAGTTCTATAGAGGGAATTTAGTAGAGAGTTCAGAGAGCTTCCAGCAGCTAAGCCATCACTTTGCAGGTTCCTTAATTCCTGTAGGCCTTTTTTCTTCTTCTTGGATTTACAAATTTCCCATTCCTCCTCTAATTCAATATTCATCTATCTCAGAAGGTTATCTTGAAAAGTATCACTGTTGAAGGTTCCTTTCTGGGTGAATTAAGGGTTTCAACATGAATTGGAGCCTGGGTGGTTCTGGGTGTTGCAGTGTCTTCCAGAGTCTGATCTATGCATGGAGTTGTGTATGCAGAGGTGTGTTCAGCAAGTGTGTCAACAGGAGAAGATGGTTCAACAATAGTATTAATTGGTTGGACAGTAGTGGCATGCTCCAAAGGGGGAATTGGAATACCTTCAGTAGGGACTACCTCTAAAGGAAAATTAAGTTGGATATGGGAGTGTCTATCAACACAAAAAATAGATTTTTAAAGGTTGGGGTGTAATATGAAGCACTTACCATCTGTGTAACCAAACATTTTTCAATTATGGCAGTTGTAAGGCCTTCGTTCCACCACCATCTTTTGCCAATAGCCAATATTGGCAGTACCTAGCCAAATTTCCCCCACATCACTCAAGGTAATATCTCTTTCAGTCAAGATCCTGTCCACATAAGGTCTAAACATGTTAAAAGTGGGGGCGTGAAATTTCATAAGTCCACCTAATGCTCTACCAATAGTATATAGAACTTGATGATTGAAGAAATGTAACTTCAGATCGACAAGTTGAACAAAATAGGCACAATTGGTGTCTCTTGAGAGGGATCAAAATCTTTGGTCACTTCAATAATTTCTTAGTGACTCCATTTAAATGAAGTACTTGTTTATCAAACAATCTACATAATCTTTATCCTTAGACAACTTAATCATAATTTGTCTACTATCCACTAGTCCCACCTTCCAACCACCAAAAAGTTTAAGATCATCAAAGAATTTCCTAATGGTATCCATTTTAGGATGACCAAACCAAAATTTCTCAATAAAAGTAAATTTGTAGGCCTTAGCTAGAGATTGGATGTCAGTATCAGTAAATAAAGCATCAATCTTCCCACCTTTCTTCCCTATGAGTTTATTAAAGGGGCAATCCCCTTTTCCATCAGTAACATCATGGTAGTTTTGAGGAAAGACCAGAATTTAAAAATTTTGTAATGTCTCAAAGCCTCTACCAAAAACATTCGCAAAAGTAGCTTTGGCCCACTAGATGTTTGTCTCCAGATCAATAGGGGTGGAAGAAGCCATTAGAAGCTAAATAAGGGGCTTAAACACTCCAAACAGATAGTGAGTGTCATTCATGGCAATGTAATAGTAACAAAAAAAAATTCAAATGTGAAGAAGCCAGGAAAGGCTAGAAACCATACTAATGCAGCCACAAAACAAAACTCAAAAAAGTTTCACTCAACATCAAAGAAAAGTAGAGTGGAAGCGAAGTAAACTAGGATGAACTCACAGTGATAGCTCCGACCATCATGGGAGAAAACCTAGTAGAGCAAGGATGTAGCAGCCATTATATATATATATATTTGTGACACGTACTAGTTTATCCAGATTTCAACATAATTCAATTCTTAGAGCTATTCCAAACTTTTATAACTTGATGGGAGACTAATATAAATTTGAAAGCCCATAAAACTTTCATCTTGAATAGCACAATACCGTTATTAATATTATGAAATCTCCTAGTGTTCACCTCACTTTTGTGAAGACTCACCACACATACTTGCACATACCCTAAATTAGTGTTGTGCTTTCTTGCGACTCATTAGAGCAAGCCCAAGCTTCCAGATCCTAATTGGGATGGCTTAGGGTTTTAACCAAGTGAGGAACCATAATTTACCCTTATGAGGAAGACATACCCCAAGTCACCCAAATCAACCCAAAAACCTAGGAAACTTCCTATGAACCCTAGGAACCACCTTGAACATGAAAGTTACCTTTGGAGAATGGCCTACCTAAATTGATCCCTAGCCTCACCAAATGCCTCTCTGACACCAACAAACTTCAAATATCAACCTTAAATTCTAGCACACCCTTTGACCCCAAAATTTGGGGAAACATTGGGATGGCCAAAACAATTGGCCCTAGCCCAATTTTGGTCAATTCATGACTAATTGACTATATTCTCTTCCAATTAATCCTCACACAACATGGTCACAACACCACAGCATGCGATGAACCTAGTTTGCACTATGGTTTCAACCTCATAATCCACTTAGTTAATTAACTAATTAGGAGGATTATGAAATTCCAGTAGGGCCTTCATTTTGGGATAGATCCAACCCATTAGCCTAAGTCCAAAATCCTCAAATCCAGCCCAAAGCCTATGGCCCATGAAGTCATTACCCCATTCTTAATTGGTTACCTATGATCCAGGACTAACCCACCATGACATGTGTGTGACACAACAGACAACCCAAGCCAAGTCCAAGCACTAGAGGACAAAACCACACCCTTCGCCATAAGGAAGGCCACATTAAATTGGTCATTGACCCTTTGACACATCTTTGGAATGGTCAAACTAGGCCTTAGGGTGCCATGAACAAACCAAACATGGTCTTAGCCACCCACCAAAAGGCTCCATAATCAAGTTAAGCGCTCTTACATTCTACCTTTGCTCCCATTTGCACCATCATGGACAATACATGAGGAATGGGGAAAGCACTGGTTTACCTTCTAAAAGCCTTTGAAATTATTTTCCATATGTCTTGCGAAATCACATAAGCATCTTCAAGCTATAATAATCTCCCTTACCTCTCACATGGCTATATAAGGAAGGAACCCGAGAGCTATGGTGCACACTGAGCTCCCTAGAAAACTCTTGAAATCACTTGCTCCAAACACAAAAAACACTCCCCCTAATTTAAGCAATTTATCCCTACCTTCCTAGGCCACCTCTAGCACTAAGAAACCCTAATTTTGCTAATGAAGTTGAGGGATAATTTTTGTCCGGACATCAAATTACCCAAAGTTCAAATCTAACCCTCCTATAAGCTTCATAAGACCTCCACGAGTCTCCCTCAATCAAAATTGAGGTTTTCCAAGCTCTCCAACTTGCTCCAACACCAATCCAAGATAACATTTAATCTAGTTCATAAATTGGGCCAATTCCAATTGAAATTGAGATAAGGAGGTGCTTCATGGTGTTACGACAGTCATCTATATAAAGACAAATTGAAGCCACACCTCTTGAGACAAAGTAAGAGTCAAAATCCATTAAATTTTGCCTTAGTTTTGATCTTTTCTAAAAGGAATGAATAGTGCACAATCATTTAACCATATAAATAGATTCTTCTAAATTAGATGAAGCAAAAGGAAAAAAAATCGAGTGATATGGTTGAGAGGTGAGAGAGATCATAAGGATTAATCACAAAAGGTTCTCGGTTCTTTGTTCCGTTAGGAAGATAAAAAGATGCCATCCATTTATGTTTATTAGAAACAGAAAATGTGGATCGAGTCAAACCATCAAACTACAGGGGAGGAGAAAAGCCGAGCCGCGGGCCACCACTACGCCCGCATTGAAAGCGCATCCATCCTAGAGGATGACAAGTGGCTTTTCATGCTGCTGAAGCTGACGTTGCTGCCTCATGTTTAAGTCGATAATTCATGTTTTCTGAATTATTTAACTCTATAAAATTAAACAAAATTTTGGAAATTCATAACATGGTGTATCAGAAAACTAAAACAAAAATATCTCAGAATTCAGTAAATAAAGGGAAAAATAATAATAATAAACTTAGAAATAATTAAATTATATTTACCTTTTTATTAATTTAATAGTCGAGAGAGTATTTTTATTATTAGAAACTAAATATAAACCCAATAAAAATATGAGAGTTTCAAGGATTGTTCCCTTCATCCTTGGGCTTATATCCTATTTTTTTTAAGGTCAGGGGCCATCCCTAAACTTGAAATGATAAATTTTCTCTTAAATTTACAGTTATTATGAAAAATAATTATAAAAATCAGAAAATCTAACATAATAAAAAAAACTTACAAGAAAATTTAGGGTGAAAAATTGATCCCCAAAATGATAATTTCCACTTTAAAAAAAGTATAAAATTGAAATTAGGCACTTTGAGGTAATAATGTAATATTCAAAATTTACACTTTAGCCCAATTTTTTTACAAATTTGGTTTGAAACATTAAACCAACCCTAAGGCATTAATCTTAAGTGTACTGATCTAGTCATGAAATTACCCTTAGTAGCCTATGGCTACCCAATTTGAGACAAAACTTGGATTAGGTTTCACTTAGCTTAACCTAATCTAAGTGAACCCATAATTGAACCCAATCCAATTGAGGTAATGCCTGAACTACAATGAGATTTGACATAGCTCATATTCAACTTGGGTTTATCCTTGGGTCAGCCCATAGTAGACCCAAGTTAGCCCTAGCACTTTAGGTTTAACCCACATTTGGCCTAAACTCAACTTTAAACTTTTAGTTTTAACCTACATTATATCCAAACCTTAAATTCTTTAGGTTTAAACCACATTAGACCTAAACCATAAACCTTTTAGGTCTAACCCACATTAGACCTATACCCTAAACCTTTTAGGTCTAACCCACATTAGACCTAACCTAAACTATAAGTCTAACCTAACTTAGACCTAGTCCAAACTTTTAGATCTAACCTACGTTAGACCTAGCCAAAACCCTAGATTTGACCTAACTTAGAGCTAACCCAATCTTTTGAGTCTAACCCACATTAGACCAAAACATCAACCAACTTTTAGGACTAACTCACAATAAACCTATCCTTAGGTCTAACCTAACTTATACTTATCCAAAGTCCTTTAGGTCTAACTCAAATTAGATCCAACTTTAACCTTTAGGTCTAACTTAACTTAGACCTAATTTCAACTTAAATTCCACCTAGATCCAGATTGTCTCTTATTCATCTAAAGGCATAATTCAACTTAGGTATAAATCAAACTAGACCATAAACACAACACATGTCTCCTTAGGTTTAACCTAACTTATACATGAATTCACCTTTGGTTATTCTTAGGTCTAATCTACACTAGATCTAAACATGAACCATCCTAAGCTAACCTAACTTAGATTTAGTCCAACTTGAACTTTTTCTGGATCTAGCTTAACCTAGACCCAATGAAAGTTCAACCAAACTTGAACTTAGTCAAACATAAGCTCTCTTGGGCTAACCTAACATAGACCCAATTTAACTTAACCATTAGGTCAAACCAACCAAACTCAGGTAAACTAAATTCAACTGAATAACAACTCGGGTTAAACCAATTCAAATGAACCATCGGATCAACCCAGCCTAACTCTAGACCTAACTTTGGTTAAGATAATTAAATTGAATCTTTGAGTCAACTAAACCTAAATAAGGTTAACCTAATTCAACTGAAACATCATGTCAAACAAACCTAACATGGGTTAACCAAATTGAACTGAATCATCAGTTCAACTTGACCTAACACAACTTAACCCAATTCAACTGAACCATCCAATCAACCTAACATAACACGGGGTCACCAAATTTAACCGAATTATCGGGTTAACTCAATTTAACTCAGGTTAACTTGATTCAATTGAATAACTAGGACAACCAGACCTAACTCAGGAAAACTCAATTTAACTAAACCTCTAAGACAACCTGACCTAACTCGGGTTTGTGCAAGCCAAATAAATCACTGGGACAACCTAACTCAAGTTAACCACACTCAACTAAACCATTAGATCAACCAGATTCAATTCAGGTTAACCCAATTAAACTAAACCATCATGTCAACCCAACAAAATTTTGGCTAATCAAATTTAACCAAACAATCTGGTCAACCCAATTCAACTGAGCCACCAGGCTAACCCGACCTAACTCAGGCTAACCTAATTCAACTTGTTCCATGGGTCAATCTAACTTAACTCGTATGGACCAAACTCGAGACTCATGCCTAGCTTAAGTCTCAACCCAATTTTAGTTAAGGATTGATTTGAGTCTAACCCAACTTATACTTATAAATAGAACTCAAGTCTAAATTAACATGGAAATCACTAAAGTCTAATTTAACTTAAGCTTGATTCAACTTAGGGGGTTTAACTTTGTTTGCCTCTCCTCAATCTGGTTTGGTCCCTATATAACCTGACATAGTTTAACTTGGCTTATCTCAAGCCAATCTAAGCCAAGTAACACAAGTTTGACCCGAATTGAACTAAGTTAACCAGAGTCAATCCTATTAAACTTTAGTTGATTTAAACTAGTTTAAAAATATTTCTAGGAAAAGAAAATTGCCCAACTCAAGTTAATTAGATTACCTTGATACTCATATTAGATCATTTAAACTTAGCTTCAACTAATCTAAAATCAACATAGATCGAGGCGACTCAATGTTAAGGAGTGTTTATCTTTTCATAGAAGAACTAAAAAACACTTAGCCTCAATTAGGATTAATTTGCGCCAAGTTACAAACCAACCTAAACTGAGTGATGTAAAAATCACTCTAAAAGCCACTAATAATTAAATCTTAACCCAAAAATCTAACCTGGTTTGAGAAGGTTATTCAAAAGAGATAACCCATAGTTTATAACAAAATATCTTTCACTCACTTGTGACTAATTAAATTGCAAAATCTTAATGACCATGGGATGACAGAACTATAGGATCTTGACCGAGTCATTCTAATCACCTAATACAAAGCACACAATGACAAAAAAATCTAATCGGATAATAAGTCTTAGGCAACCTAAAATTTTGAACCCTTAATGATTGAAAAAGACATTACAACTTAAATGAAATCTTAATGAACAAAGATCACAAAGTGCAAAATGAACCCCTTTCACCAAAGTTTATGAAGAACTTTTGGATGACGTGGCCTATGGTTGCTAACAGGAATCTTCCGATCAATGTAAGTTTGATTACCTCTCATACTAGGTAGATCAGGGAACCTGACAACCCTGAGATAATACAAAAACATGAGCATCTTAATCTAGTTGACTAAAACAAAAATAATAACCAACCAATTAAATCAAAACATATTTTGTGCTAACTCTATTTTACAAGGATGCTGAAGATAAAAGGTGGACATCACCCTATATTTACTTTGTATATTATTAGGGTGTATTAACTCTGTTTTGCAAAGATGGACCTTTAAAATTTGGAGTGAAAGGATGAACCCCAACTAAAATATTGACAATAAAACAAAATCTTAAGATAGTTCATAATCCTTAAGAGTCCACTACCCTTATGATTAGACCTTGAAATTTTGTTTTTTGATAAACTACATTTGAATTTTTTGAGCACGAGTCACAAACTTAATCAAGAGTTTTCTTAAGTAGTCTATAAACAACTTAAGATAAAATTAACTATATGGTCTTTCACTTACATGGAGAAACAAACCCTAGAAAAAGTATAATAACCTAAATCTCTTGTTATGAGTTTGCTTTCATTAGGTCTTCTTCACAGGTATGCTTCCAAAGTGTCTTAAACCAATACACTTCAAAACTCTCTATGTAAAGTCCATTTTACAAAAGCTTCCCCCCATGTTTCTTTTTTTTTTCCTTGTCATTGTTTTACTTAGCCCACCAATCTCTTATCCCTTCATAACACACACATGATCAGGGAGAGAGTTATTCAAAGAGAAAGGGTTATTTGATGGGAGTCAAGCTGGCAAATTCATGAAAATGACACATTGATAAAAGAATGTTGGGGGCATTGCATTCTAGCAGCAGCGACAATGCAGCTAAGTGAAAAGAGTGACAACTCAGCTAGGGACATATTTCCTTTCTATTTCTAGTTGTAAAAATTGTCTTCAAATTTGGATGATATTCCTAGGCTTTGCACAGGCTAAATTACGATACCTCTGTCGGTATGTTCTTCCCATTTTCCTCTTAGGCAGAGCATGAATGAGACCCCTTCGATCCTAGAACCGTTCTTGGAAAAAAAATATTTTGATCTAAATCTTGAAACAACAAAATGACAAAATAAAATTACAAAACAATTACAAGAAAAAAATAACAAAATAAAATCTAACTAAAACTCGACAAAATGAAACTAAAACAAAATCCCCACTTTACATAATGGGCCAAAAAAATGTACGAAATGAAACCCAAAATATAGATCAGACTAACAATCAAAATCTTTCTGAAATCCAAAATTTCATAACCTCTATAATGGATGCTCTGAGGTTATTTTTTTCATTCTCTCATGGACTTGACCTAACAATTGACAAGCTTACCCATTAACAAGGGTCGCCAATCATGTTTGCTTCAGGGCTTGATAAGGTATAAGTGGTGCTCCACGACCACCCTCACACCTTACTAAAGATGACAACCCTGACAGTAAAACCACCAATAATGTTGGGCTAGGACGTCCCTCAATTTAAGAGAACTCCTGTTGACCTCACTTTTGGTTGAGGTTTAGTTTTTTCCTCTTTAGTAGCCGAAGGTCTAGCCATAAATATTGACTATTCTTAGAAAACTAGAAAAGGCACCCTCACCACTAGAAATTCCAAACTCTTCTATACTCAACTTGAAGTTTCACATGTTGGTCTCAACCTCTAAGTAGTTAGTACATGGGGTCACTATAGGGAAAACTCAGGATGAGTCACCCTTAGGACTACTGGACCTTAAGGTTTACCCTGGGTGTTTGTATGGAGCTAATTCACTCACTACGTTCATCTACACTCACAATCACTCACAGCCTTGAACTCAAATTTCTAGCCTAGATCCCTTGATCTTTTTGGGATACTCATGTAGGTGATCCCCTAAAACTACCAACCCTAGGGCTATGGTTTGGCTAAGACCACTATGTAGAGGACCCAAAATGGGTTTTCCATTGGTCCATAGCTTATTGATGATGGTTGGTACCTCAACTCTGCCAAGATAACCATCTTGGCCTTTTACCCTTAAAACACCCCCAAATTACCAAAATACCCCTCCATAATCCAAAATCCAAAAAATTCTAAAAAAATCTGAATGTATCCAAATATTCTCAATTTCATTTCTCTCAACTATCACATGACCTAATTTGGCCAATTTGACCATATTTATTAAAAATCCCAAAAATTTTCCTTTAAAGACCCAAATTTCCCCAAATTCAACTCAAATGTTCGTCAATTTGATCTCAATTGACCAAAATTTCAATACTAAACTCAAATACGCTTTTGATATGACAAAACTAAACCAAATACAAGCTCAATTGGTCCATGATTAGAGCCCAATTTTGATATGAGTCAAACCCCAATTTTGACCATATGACCTAATCTTACCAAATTGAACCCATAGCCTAGTCAATTGGCCTCACTTAATGTTGTAAAATCTTTATGAAATTCCTATACATCAAAATCAACCATCAATTGGCCTTGGTGAAGTCTCAAATCCATTTGATTTTGGCCTAAATCCAAAATTCCCAAATTTAGCCCTAAATTGGCTAAGTCCCCAAATTTCACCCAATTGATTGCCTTAACCCCAAAATTGGCATTCAATTCATGTTGAAAACTATTCATAAGGTCTCTATTGACCATTCAAAACAATTAATTTAAACTTAGCCGAAGCCTAACCCAAGCTAGACCCAAGCTTAGCACAACATGACCAAACTGACAAAAAATCAAAATTCCCTAAACTTGACCCTTCAATTGAGCTCAAAACCTTTTCCATTCTTCACCAAAGTTATTCCTTATGATCATCTACAACAAATGAAACAATTAATTAGGCCAATTGACATGGCTAGCCGAAACCAAACCCAAGACTTGGTCATTTGCACCCATTTGGACCCATGCACTAAAAGAGTCCTAACCACCCTAAAGTCACCAAATTAACTCCATCACAGCCATTAGTTGGACTTAGTGACCATTCCAAAAACCATGAAACCACCTAAATCAATCCATGGACTNTAAAGTCACCAAATTAACTCCACCACAGCCATTAGTGGGACCTAGTGACCAGTCCAAACACCATGAAACCACTTAAATCAAGCCATGGATCAAAGGTCCCCCAAATTAAGGGATCTTATTTCCAAAAATGCATGTGCTTAAGATATCCTTACCAAAATTAGGTGTTATTGCACTAAATTGCTGTGACATATTCCCGTGGGTTCCCTGAGCTCCTAGCCACCTCCCCTTGGCAGGCCGGCTAACCTAGTGGCCAAAAAAGCTCAAAACTNGGTGCTTAGGTGGAGGGCAGAGGAGCTCCATCAATTGGTTTGGCTGAGCTAGCCTCTAGGTTTGATTTTGGGTGAGGTGCCATGGGGGTGGCTCTCTATTTTGAGCTTTTTCGACCATTAGGCTGGCCGACCGGCCAAGGGGAGGTGGCTAGGAGCTCAGGGAACCCATGGAATATGTCACAACAATTTAATGCAATAATACCTAATTTTTGTAAGGATAACTTAAACACATGCATTTTTGGAAATAATATCCCTTGATTTGGGGGACCTTTGATCCATGGATTAATTTAGGTGGTTTCATGGTGTTTAGATTGGTCACTAAGTCCAACTAATGACTGTGATGGAGTTAATTTGGTGACTTTAGGGTGGTTAGGTCACATTTAGTGCATGGGTCCAAGTGGGTGTAAATGACCAAAACTTGGGTTTTGGCTAGGTTAACCATGTAAATTGGACAAAATAAATGTTTCATTAGGTGTAGATGATCATAAGGAACAACTTTGGTAAAGAATGGAAGTGGTTTTGAGCTCAATTGAAGGGTTAATTTGAGGGAATTTTGATTTTTAGTCAATTTGGTCATGTTGGGCTAGGCTTGGGTATAGCTTTGTTTAGCCTTGGGCTAAGTCCAAATTGATTGCTGTAAATGGTCCATAGGGACCTCATGAAGAGTTTTCAACATGAATTGGATGCCAATTTGGAGGTTAAGGATATCAATTGGGTGAAATTTGGGGACTTAGCCAATTTGGGGCTAAATTTGGGAATTTTGGATTTAGGCCAAAATCAAACGAATTTGAGGCTTTACCAAGGCCAATTTATGGTTGATTTTGATGTGTAGGAATGTCATGAAGATTTTTAAACATTAATTGGGCCCAATTGACTAGGCTATGAGTTCAATTTGATGAGATTAAGTCATATGGCCAAATTGGGGTTTTGATCTAAATCAAAATTGGGCTCAAATAATGGGCCAATTAGGCTTGGATTTGGTTTAATTTGGTCATATAAAAAGTGAATTTGAGTTTAGAATTGTAATTGGGGCCAATTGAGATCAAATTAAAGGACATTTGGGTTGAATTTGAGGAAATTTGGGTTTTTAAAGACAAATTTGGGGATTTTGGTTAAATATGGTCAAATTGTTCAAATTGGGTTATGTGGTAGTTAATAAAAATGAAATTAGGAATATTTGGGATTTATTGATATTTTCTGGGAATTTTTGGAATTTTTGTGATTTTGGGCCCAAGAGGGGTATTTTGGTATTTAGGGGTGTTTAGAGGCAAAAAGCCAAGATGTGTATTTTGGTATAGTTGAGCTACCAACCATCACCAACAAGCCATGAACAAATGGGAACCCCATTTTGGGTCTACATAGTGTTCTTAGCCAAACCATAACCCTAGGGCTGGTAGGTTTAGGGGACCATCTACATGAGTATCCCAAAAAGATCAAGGGACCTAGGCTATTAATTTGAGTTTAGGGTTGTGAGTGATTGTGAGTGTAGTGAGTGCCGTAGCTCCCGATCAACACCCAGGGTCAACCCTAAGGTCCAGCAGTCCTAAGGGTGGCTCATTCTGAGTTTCGCCAGTGGACGTCAACCTACTAAGTATTTAGAGGTTGAGACCAACATGTGGAACTTCAAGTTGAGTAGAGAAGAGTGTAGAATTTCTAATGGTGAGGGTTCCATGTCTAGTTTTATAAGAATAGTCAATAGGAAATTCCTATGGCTAGACCTTAGGCTACTATAGAGGAAAAAACTAAGCCTCAACCAAAAGTCAGGTCAACAAATGGAACCCCAATAGGTGTGGTGTGCTGCGCAAGCGCACCGCGCATATTGGCGTTGACCAACGAGATCAACAAAAAATAATACAAACTCCTAAGTCAACAGACCTGGAAGCATGTGTAGAGTTGTGTGTGTGATTTGTTTTTGATGGGGAATTAGCTGGTGAGTGTTTGATTAAGTCAAGAAGTAGGGACTCTCACTGGGGATTGGAGGGTGGACTTTAAGTTATGAAATTTTAGAACGTTCTAGAGGATGGGAACCAGTATGCAAGTGCTGACCCCAATGTGAGAATTAAAATTTAGATATCAATTCAAAGAGAGAGAGAGAGAGAGTCAGAATTTAAGGACTGATCTTGAATGTAATGAATAAGAAATGTAGCACTGAGAATTGAAATGTATGTCAATTCTCAAAAGAGAGTGTAGGAATGTAAGGATTGACCTCGAATGTAATGAATCAGAAATATGAAAATGAGAATTGAAATTTATATCAAAAGAGAGTGTCAGAATGTAAGAACCAACCTCGAATGTAATGAATAAAAAATGTAGGACTGATTCGGAAATGAGAATTGAAATGTTGGTCAATTCTCAAAGAAGAGTGTGTCATAATTTAAGGACCGACCTGAAATGTAATGAATCAGAAATTTGAAAATGAGAATTGAAATGTATGTAAATTCTCAAAAGAGAGTGTCAGAATATAAGGACCGACCTCAAATGTAATGAATAAAAAATTTAGGACTGATTCAGAAATAAGAATTGAAATGTAGGTCAATTCTCAAAAGAGGTTGTCGGAGTGTTAGGACCGACCTCGAATGTAATCAATCAGTAATGTGAAAATGAGAATTGAAATATATATCAATTCTCAAAAGAGAGTGTTAGAATGTAAGGACCGATCTTGAATGTAGTGAATCAGAAATGTAAGATTGATTCAGAAATGAGATTTAAAATGTAGGTCAATTCTCAAAAGAGAGTGTATCGGAATATAAGGACCAACCTCAAATGTAATGAATCAGAAATGTGAAAATGAGAATTGAAATGTATGTCAATTCTCAAAAGAGAGTGTTAGAATGTAAGGATCAACCTCAAATGTAAATGAATCAGAAATGTAGGACTGATTCAGAAATGAGAATTGAAATGTAGGTCAATTCTCAAAGGAGGGTGTCGGAATGTAAGAACCGACCTCAAATGTAATGAATTATAAATGTGAAAATAAGAATTGAAATGTATGTCAATTCTCAAAAGAGAGTGTTGGAATGTAATGACTGACCTCGAATGTAATGAATCAAAAATATAGGACTGATTCGAAAATGAGAATTGAAATGTTGGTAAATTCTCAAAAGAGAGTGTGTCATAATGTAAGGACCGACCTCAAATGTAATGAATCAGAAATATGAAAATGAGAACTGAAATGTATGTCAATTCTTAAAAGAGAGTGTCGAAATGCAAGAACTGACCTTGAATGTAATGAATTAGAAATGTAGGACTGATTCGAAAATGAGAATTGAAATGTAGGTCAATTCTTAAAAGAGAGTGTCAAAATGTAAGGACCGACCTCAAATGTAATGAATCAGAAATGTAAAAAATATGAATTGAAATGTATGTCAATTCTCAAAAGAGTGTGTCGTAATGTAATGAATCAAAAATATGAAAATGAGGATTGAAATGTATATTAATTCTCAAAAGAGAGTGTCGGAATGTAAGGATCGATCTCAATGTAATGAATCAGAAATATAGAACTGATTCAGAAATGAGAATTGAAATGTAGGTCAATTCTCAAAGGAGAGTGTCGGAATGTAAGGACTGAACTCAAATATAATGAATTAGAAATGTGAAAATGAGAATTGAAATGTATATCAATTCTCAAAAGAGAGTTTGTAGTGTTGAATTTGCAGAAATGTATCATGTGAAAAAGGTGATCTTGTTGAAGGAGATCTGTAAAGCTTTGTGAGTTTTTGTGCAGAATGTAAATTCTGTGGGGATGTGCAGAGAGTTAGTGTAGATAACGATGGTTATGCTGCGCGCACAAAGAGTAGGAAATTTTGAAAACGGAAGAATGCACTCAACAGGTCTGTTTTATTTTCTTGTTGTTTTTATGACATTTAATTTTTTAAAATATGTTTTTAAAGTTTTAATTTTAATTGGTTGATTTTTAAAAGAAAATTTTTTTGTTATTTACTCATTTATGATTATTTTTCATTTATGTTTTATTTATTGTTGAAGATTTGTTGTTTCGTTCTTTGTTCATTGAATCTTTGAACCAACGCGTGGTTCATGGCTTTCATCCCTCACACAAGAAGGGAACTGACAAAAAGGCACAATTTGAGAGCAATTTTCATTAATTTGCTCCGAAAGAGATGCCATAAACCAGACATAGGCTAACGCATCAAAAGGTACATCATGTAATCCATGTCGAAATACATTAAGAATCATCTCATGCTATGAGTACATCGTAGACTGAATATATCAAATACATGTCATGCTGTTAAAAGAAAGAAAATGAACCCTCTGTACTAGGTATGTTGAGCTCCTGATCAATTAGACCTTCTAAGTCATGCTCCAGGATAAGAGTTCCCTTCACAAGTACTTAGAGGTACAACCTTCTCACAGCTCGTACGGAATTAACTCCTCCAATTCTGGGTCCTACTGGAATCCATACGGTATTTTATTGTTATCCATTTTGCGGAAGGTTATAGACACCCTACGGTGTTGTACTCCTGGATTGCAGTGCTTGACAACGTCTGCACTGTTGCCCTTGAGAATAAGTACTAAACCGACTGGAAGAGGAATCTCCACAGAACCTCTGAATTCATCAGAGCATACAACATTAATTTCTTTTCCAAAGAGAATATTTCTCTTACTCATGAACAAGACCGTACAGAAAGGTCTCACAAAAACATGATGATCGATGTGTTGAGGAATGCAGTCACCTTCTTCATAAATGTTAATGATGCAACTGTTGGGAATGCAAGTAACAGGTAGAATTTTCTACTTGACCATTCTCTTGATCATCCATTTTATCATCAGTGGTAACGGATCCACTTGGTAGCATCTGAGGATCCCAGGCAGATTCCCCTGTCTGTCATTCATGAAGTTATAACAACAACCACATTAAATGATGATTCTTCCCTTCCCTCTCATCCACTTATTTGGTTCGGAATATGTCCTTTCCATGAGAAGGCCCGCTTGGCCTCTATCTCTTAAATCGAAGATGCAGTCCATAATGCTTTTTTCATCAGTCTCAAATAAACCCTGGTTTACAACTCTAGGCATTCCAATATGTTGACAAACTTTCCCTAAAACTCTTCATAGAACTAGAATTCTCTTTTATTTACTCTGCTTATCTTGTAGTATTCTACCATACCAGGGGTCGGCAGCTTCCATGGGCGTTCCTTCCTTTGGGCATCGGCGGGAAACCAAATTGGTGCTGGTTGATCTGGAACATGAGATTCAGCCTCTAACGGGATGTATGACCCTGGGCTCCACGGTACATGCTGATCCGTCCCTAGTGGGACATATGATCCATCTGTCACAAAGTCTGGAGTCTGAGACTCGTTGGTGTTTGAAGTGTATTCTTCTAATGTACTGAAATGTTGTAGTTGCAGAACATTGCAATCTGGGAATTCTACAAATATGCCCGTGACTGATGTGCTTGCTGGTACCTCAACGTTGCATGTTGGGCAACCCTTGCATAAGATATCAGGATCCGGGAGTGCATCTGATTCTGTCACAAATCCTGACTCTTCATCCGTAGTGGGCAGGCTGGTAGAAGTTTCTCTCAGATCTGGGTCGTAAATATGTCCCTCAGGAAAGGGGGTAAGAAAATTGTTCACGTCTCTCTGGCGTTTGCGTTCCTGTCGCAGAAAGGCTCTCTGCTTCTTTTGGTTAGCATTCCTGCGCTGCGTCCTGTGGAGTGGAGTATTCGGTAATCATTCATTACAGGCAGCTATCAGGTCCCTTGTTGGAGTAGCTACCATGAAGGGGAGACGGATGGGCCCCTCCATCGGATCTCTTTGTGCTATCACGTTTTTACCTTTACGCGACGCATTGTCTTGAGTGGTTACCCTCAAAAGTGAAGGCAGTTCCTCCTTTTCTTTACTACTGACTACATCCATTAGAGGTCCCTTGTAGTCTATATCCACTTGGTTGAAATCCACGTTGAAATCTCTGACACCTCCTTGCGGAGCCATCTCTTCATTCAGTGCGAGGTTCCAGCCGTCCTGGAAGGCAAAGATCAGCCTCAATCCTGCATTTTTCTGCAGACGACTGGAAAAACGTCAGTGGGTCGAAGCTTGGCGTGAATAAGAATAAAACAAAGTATTTATTATGTAAATTTAGGTTTGTTTTGGTGAAGAGAATTATTCATTTTATGTGTGAGTTTCATTTAATTTAGTAGGGTATTTAAATTCAAAAGTAGAAAAGAGAACGTGTAAAGCTCAAAAATCTTTTCTAAAAATTTTCATTATAATGAGGTTAATTACAAAATTTGGACCCGATCACAGACATTTGGTCACATCGATAACCTTAAAATAATCAAAGTTTCAAAGTTTCAAAGAAAGCAGAGGCAAGCGGCATTAAGCAGCATCAGGTTGCGTAATAGGTTTTCAGGTATCGTTCATTTATCGGTAACAAGGGTCTTTTGCTCTGGAAGTCCACTAAATAGTAGGCTCCTTCTGTATATACCTTCTCAACGACAAATGGTCCCTCCCAAGTTGGCTTGAATTTTCCACCTATTTTGCGGCGTGCAAGAATAGGTCTCTTGAGCACAAGCACGAGGTCACCAACTTTGAATGTCCTTAGGCGGACTAATTTATCATGGGCTTGTACCATCTTCGCCTGGTAGAGTTCCAAATGTTGTTGTGCTTCCAGTCATTTTCGCTTGAGACTCTCTAGTTCTTCAAGTCTGAGTTTTGTGCTTTCTTCTGTTGTGAGCTGGTTGGCAACGACAAATCTGATGGTGTCTGGATTTCTAGTGGTAGCACGGCCTCGGTCCCATATACGAGCACATAGGGTGTACACTGAGTGGGAGTCCTGATTGTTGTCCGGTAGGCCCACAAAGCTTCTAACAATTTATTGTGCCAATCCCTTTTGTTTTTATCCAGTGTTTTCTTCAAAATCTATACTAGTATCTTGTTGAAAGCTTCAGCCAGACCATTTGCTCTGGGATAGTAAATTGTAGAGTATCTCCAATCTATCCCATGTCTTCTGACAAAATTGTTGATCTTTGTACTTTTGAAAGGATTCCCATAGTCAGAGATTATACTTTGTGGTACTCCAAAATGGGAGACGATTTGGCTTTTGAAAAATTGAAGGACGTGTTGTGCCGTAACCTCACGTAACGGTGCTGCCTCTACCCCTTTGGAGAAGTAGTCTGTATTGGCAAGTATAGACCTGTGTCCTTTGGAAGATGGAGGGTCTATCGGACTTATTATGTCCGTGCCCTAACACTCGAATGGCCACGAGGTAACAGTTGGGTGTAGCACATTCGGGAGGGCATTGGTGACATCTTCTACCTGTATCCATGCAATCAGACATTATTGCTGGCCAATAATACCTGAGTCTTTTGATCGTCATCTTCATTTTCGGCCTTGACTGGTGAGCACCACACAATCCGGCATGTACTTCTTTGATAATATTATGTGCTTCAACTCTGCTCAAACACCGTAGCCACATCTGGTCGAATGATCTTTTATAGAGAACATTTCCTACCAGGGCGTAAGACATAGTCCTCCTTGTGATGTGGTGTGCCTCAGACTTGTCTTCTGGCAACTTCTCTGTATGCAAATATTCTATTAAGGGCTTGCGCCAATCTTTGTTGATTTCTGCAACTGTATTTTTGTTTCTTCTTTTCCAAGCTCGTGTAGAGTTTCGAAGTTATTTTGAGACAAGACTTATCTTCCTTGTACCGTGACTTTAATGGAATCCTCCCGGGGACACGCCATTTCCTTAGCAAGTTTTGCTAGAGCGTCGGCATGGGAATTATTTCCCTGAGGAATCTGGTAGAAAGTCACCTCAAAAATCTGCTCCAAGAGCTTTATCGTGTACTGATGGTACTCTGCTAATCTTAATTTTAGAATTCTGTATTGTCCGACGACCTGTTGGATGACAAGTTGAGAGTCACCATAAATGACAATGTTTGTTATATCCATTGAGATTGCCAATTCCAATCTGGTGATTAAAGCTTCATATTCTGCTTCATTGTTGGTGCACGGCTCTGTTAGGTGGTATGAGAACCTCAACATACCCTTATCTAGCGTAATAAAGATCAAACCGATCCCTGCTTTGCCTGGTATAACTGTGCCTGGTCCTTTGTCTTTCCTGGCTGACGAAGCGGCATCTAAGTACATTTCTCAGTGCTGCGTACTAGAAAATTCCATTTGTAGTATTTGCTCGTCTGGTAACTCGTTGTTGAGAGAGTACCCAGTTGACAGTGGGTGTGCAGCGAGGAAATCTGCTAGTATATGTTCCTTGATAGCACGAAGGGGAACAAAAGTTATATTAAATTGCAATAAGATTATTGACCATCTTGCCAAACATCTGGAGAGTGTTGGTCGGGTCATTAGATATTACACTGGATTAACTTTCGAGATTAGGGTAATCTTATGAGAAAGCATGTAATGTCTAAGCTTTTGAGCGGCGGGGTAATCTTATGAGAAAAGCATGTAATGTCTAAGCTTTTGGGCAGCAAAAATTAACGCCAGACAATGCTTCTCAATAGGAGGATACTTTACTTCTATCGGTATTAGATGACAACTCAAGTAGTAGAGTGCATTTTCTTTACCCTCATCATTGACTTGGGCTAAGAGGGCTCCGAGAGAGTCATCCAAAGCCGCGGTATAAAGTATCAACTGTTTCCCTGGGATAGAGGCTGCGAAAATAGGAGGTGTCATTAAATATTGTTTAACGTCCTCAAAGGCCCGCAGGCATTTCTCTTCCCAAATAAATTTGACATCCTTTTTTATTAATGCCGAGAAAGGCTGACACCTACTTGAGAGCTTAGAAATAAAGCGTCTCAGATATGTCAACTTCCTCTGGAAGGAACGTAGTTGTTTCAAGATTTTAGGAGGCATTTCCAGGATAGCTTTAATCTTATCTGGATCAATCTTGATTCCCCGATGACAGAAAACTAATCCTAGAAATTTCTCGAAGGTAACGCCAAAGGCGCACTTTAAGGGATTCATTTTAAGGTCATATCATCGTAACCTTTCAAACATGATCCTCACATCGTACAAATGGTCTATTCTTTGTTTACTTTTGATGACCAAATCATCCACGTAGCATTCTACTTAATTATGGATGAGGTCGTAAAAAATCTTCATCATTGCACGGTGATATGTTGCTCCGACGTTCTTTAGGCCGAATGACATCACTGTGTAGCAGAAAATTCCAATCACTGTTCTGAAAGCTGTAAGCGCTGCATTCTCAGGAGCCATCTTGATTTGGTTATATCTCGACAATCCATCCATGAAGGAACATGTGTTGAAGCGATGTCCACCATCATTTCCGGTATAGGTAGTGGGAACTCATCTTTTGGACATGTCCACCATCATTTCTGGTATAGGTAGTGGAAACTCGTCTTTTGGACATGCCTTGTTCAAATCTCTGAAGTCAACACATACGCGGATCTATCTCAACTGAAGGATTAACTGCCAAGTTTATAGACTGTGGAGGTGTATTGGGTGGACTGTGGAGGTGTATTGGGTTCTGTCCTGGTTTTCGACAAGGTTCCAAGCTCAAAATTGAGCTCCTGCAATTGGAATTGGTGGAAATGGTTGGAATGCACTGAGGGGATCTTAGGGAAGCTCTGTGTGAAGTTTGGAGAGGCTTCAATAAATAAATTTTAGCACACTTCCCATGGTCTTGGAGGTGATTTTTTATAAAAATGGCCATGGGAGTGGCTCTCAGGGCATAAGCTTGGGCGCATTGTGGTGCTTAGGTGGAGGGCAGAGGAGCTCCATCAATTGGTTTGGCTGAGCTGGCCTCTAGGTTTGATTTTGGGTGAGGTGCCATGGGGGTGTCTCTCAATTTTGAGCTTTTTCGACCACTAGGCTAGTCGGCCTGCCAACGAGAGGTGGCTAGGATCTCAGGGAACCCAGGGAATATGTCAGAGCAATTTAGTGCAATAATACCTAATTTTGGTAAGGATATCTTAAGCACATGCATTTTTGGGAATAATATCCCTTGATTTGGGGGAACTTTGGTCCATGGCTTAATTTAGGTGGTTTCATGGTGTTTGGATTGGTCACTAAGTCCAACTAATGGTTGTGATGGAGTTAATTTGGTGACTTTAGGGTGGTTAGGCCACATTTAGTGCATGGGTCCAAGTGGGTGCAAATAGCCAAAACTTGGGTTTGGGCTAGGTAACCATGTCAATTTGCCCAAATAAATAATTAATTTGGTGTAGATGATCATAAGGAACAACTTTAGTGAAGAATCAAAGTGGTTTTGAGCTCAATTGAAGGGTTAATTTGAGGGAATTTTGATTTTTAGTCAATTTGGTCATGCTGGGCTAGGCTTGGGTCTAGCTTGGTTTAGCCTTGGGCAAAGTCCAAATTGATTATTGTAAATGGTCCATAGGTACCTCATGAAGAGTTTTCAACATGAATTGGATGCCAATTTGGAGGTTAAGGATATCAATTGGGTGAAATCTGGGGACTTAGTCAATTTGGGGCTAAATTTGTGAATTTTGAATTTAGGCCAAAATCAAATGGATTTGAGGCTTCACCAAGGCCAATTGATGGTTGATTTTGATTTGTAGAAATGTCATGAAGATTTTTCAACATTAATTGGGGCCAATTGACAAGGATATAGGTTCAATTTGGTGAGATTAGGTTATATGGTCAAAATTGGGGTGACCTAAATCAAAATTGGGCTCAAAATATGGACCAATTAGGCTTGGATTTGGTTTAGTTTGGTCATATCAAAATTTAATTTGAGTTTAAAATTGGAATTGGGGCCAATTGAGATCAAATTGATGGACATTTTGGTTAAATTTGGGGAAATTTGGGTCATTAAAGGCAAATTTGAGGATTTTGGTTAGAGATGGTCAAATTGTTCAAATTGGGTTTTATGGTAGTTGGGAAAAATAAAATTGGGAATATTTTGGATTTATTGAAATTTTTTATGAATTTTTGGAATTTTCAGGATTTTGGGCCCAAGAGGGGTATTTTGGTAATGTAGTGGTGTTTAGGGGCAAAATGCCAAGATGGGTATTTTGGTATAGTTGAGATACCAACCATCACCAACAAGCCATGAACNGTTCATCCAATTGCTTTTTATATATTCTCAAAGTTCCTAACAATTGTTGTTCTTGCTCATCAGTTAATTCTGAGGATACTATAACAGGTAATGTAGATAAATCCCCTAAAAATGCATACTTCAAATGTGTAGGAAGTGTTTTAAGTTCTAGTTCAGGAGGTTTCTCAGAAGATGAAATCAAATTCTTATTACTTTCAATAGGATCTAACATTTTAAAATTTTTCTGAACATAATCCAAATCTTCTTTACTCACTTCCGTAGATTCACCTTGAATTTTATCCTCATCTTGATATTCCATATATTCCTTTTCAAATTCTCTTTCAAATGTCTTTTTGAAATATTTATGGCTTAGATATTTATTAATATCCATTCAGAAGCATTCAATCTCTTGCTCTTTTGCAGGGTACTCATTGATTTTGCAATATTAAATGTAACCTCTTGATCAATAACACTCGTAGCTAGTTCTCCTTTATGCACATCTATTAAAGCTCTTCCCATGGCTAGGAATGGTCTTCCTAAAATGATAGGAATTTATTTATCTTTCTTCATATCTAGTATACTAAATTCCACAGGAAAGATACATTTATCAACTTTTACTAAAACATCTTCTATAACTCCTTTAGGATAGGTAATCGAACGATCAACTACCTGAAGAGTTACAATCGTAGGTAAAATATCNTTTCCTGAATTTCTTTGTAAGGCACACAATTTCTCATTACTAAATCTTTACATTGTTTATATAAATAGGGGTTATCCCAAAAATAAGACTTTGCATCGTGAATGAATTTATTTTCTTGTTGTTTTGTTAATCCATATGGTAAAATATCACTAACTATATAAATTACAATATCACCATACCAAGATATTTCTCATTCTTTTATAGGATAAAATTGTTCATCAAGAAGAGTTTCATTAATTTCTTTTTCCATTTCAAGTATTTCTTCTTGTTCTAGCCCAGATAGATGATCAACAATTTGATTATCAGACTATTACAAAATCAAACACTTACATCAGATGTACCCATCTAATTAGTATTGGTTTAGGATCCTTCTTTTGCATTAAATATTTAATAGCCAAATGGTCAGTATGCACAACACATTTAGCTCCAATCAGATATGACCTAACCTTATTTAAAGCATATAGAATGACTAATAACTATCTTTCAGTGATGATATAATTAATCTGAGCTTCATTAAGAGTCTTACTAGCATAGTATATAACTTTAAAAATCTTATCATATCTCTACCCTAATATAACTTCAATTGCCTGATCACTAGCATCACACATTAATTAAAAATGTTTCTTTCAATCAGGTGAAACAATTGGAGGAGTAGTGATCAATTCTTCTTTTAAAGTTTCAAAGGCTATAAGACAATCTTGGTTGAAATCAAATTTTATATCTTTTTCCAGAAGTTGACATAAAGGTTTAGTAATTTTTGAAAAATCTTTAATATATCTTTTGTAAAATCTAGCATGTCCTAAAATGCTCCTAACTCCTCTTACATTAGTAGGCGGAGGTAAGCTTGACATCATCTAAATTTTTGCAGGATCTACTTCCATATCATTTTCTAAAATTTTATGCCCAAGCACAATTCCTCCTGCAACCATAAATTGATATTTCTCCTAGTTCAAAATGAGATTAGTCTTTTCACATCATTCAAGAACTTTATCTAAATGATTTAAACATATTTCAAATGAAGTTCCAAAGACAGAAAAATCATCCATAAAGACTTCAATCTCTTTTTCAATTATCACACATCTTTGAAATATTGTAGGTGCATTACATAATCCGAAGGGCATTTGCTGAAAAGCAAAAGTTCCATAAGGACTAGTAAATGTTGTTTTCTTCTGATCGTCTGGATTTATAGGTATTTGATGATAACCAGTATATCTATCTAGAAAATATAAAAATATGTGCCCAGCCAGCCTATCCAACATCTTGTCCAAAAAGGATAAAGGAAAATGATCCTTTCTGGTGGCAGAATTTAATTTTCTATAGTCTATGTAGATTCATCATAAAAAAACTTGTCTTGTTGATATTAATTCATTATTCTCATTCGTCACTATAATCACCCTCCTTTCTTTGGAACACAGTGAATTGGACTTACTCAAGCACTGTTTGAAATATGATATATTATTCTAGCATAAAACCATTTTAAAATTTCTTTCTTAACAACTTCTTTCATCATTAGATTTAATCTCNGTGATGGAGTTAATTTGGTGACTTTAGGGTGGTTAGGCCACATTTAGTGCATGGGTCCAAGTGGGTGCAAATAGCCAAAACTTGGGTTTGGGCTAGGTAACCATGTCAATTTGCCCAAATAAATAATTAATTTGGTGTAGATGATCATAAGGAACAACTTTAGTGAAGAATCAAAGTGGTTTTGAGCTCAATTGAAGGGTTAATTTGAGGGAATTTTGATTTTTAGTCAATTTGGTCATGCTGGGCTAGGCTTGGGTCTAGCTTGGTTTAGCCTTGGGCAAAGTCCAAATTGATTATTGTAAATGGTCCATAGGTGGGTCTAGCATGGGTTAGCCTTGGGCTAAGTCCAAATTGATTGTTTTAAATGGTCAATATGGGCCTCATGAAGAGTTTTCAACATGAATTGGATGCCAATTTGGAGGTTAAGGCAATCAATTGGGCAAAATTTGGGTTGAAGAGTTTTCAACATGAATTGGATGCCAATTTGGAGGTTAAGGATATCAATTGGGTGAAATCTGGGGACTTAGTCAATTTGGGGCTAAATTTGTGAATTTTGAATTTAGGCCAAAATCAAATGGATTTGAGGCTTCACCAAGGCCAATTGATGGTTGATTTTGATTTGTAGAAATGTCATGAAGATTTTTCAACATTAATTGGGGCCAATTGACAAGGATATAGGTTCAATTTGGTGAGATTAGGTTATATGGTCAAAATTGGGGTGACCTAAATCAAAATTGGGCTCAAAATATGGACCAATTAGGCTTGGATTTGGTTTAGTTTGGTCATATCAAAATTTAATTTGAGTTTAAAATTGGAATTGGGGCCAATTGAGATCAAATTGATGGACATTTTGGTTAAATTTGGGGAAATTTGGGTCATTAAAGGCAAATTTGAGGATTTTGGTTAGAGATGGTCAAATTGTTCAAATTGGGTTTTATGGTAGTTGGGAAAAATAAAATTGGGAATATTTTGGATTTATTGAAATTTTTTATGAATTTTTGGAATTTTCAGGATTTTGGGCCCAAGAGGGGTATTTTGGTAATGTAGTGGTGTTTAGGGGCAAAATGCCAAGATGGGTATTTTGGTATAGTTGAGATACCAACCATCACCAACAAGCCATGAACCAATGGTTGAGATCTATCTTACTAGGATTGATACTCATTTCAAAAATTCTCATAATTTCATAATTAGATACTTCTACTAAACCACTTATCTAGGATATTAAGCAGTTGCAATTTTATTCATTATATTATATTTTTTGGCCAATCTTCCAATTGTAACATTTCTACAATGAGATCCTCCATCGGTAATGATTACTCTAGGCATACCATATCTTGTGAATATATTTTCGATGATAAATTTTGAAATGCTTCGAGCATCACATTGAGGTAANACCTCCTCTTTTTCAACTTCAACTTCCACTTCTTTTTGAACTCTGTTTTCTAATTCTTTCTCACTTCTAAGTTGAGTAGTCTTAATTTGCTCTTTGTTCTCATCTTTAGAATTTACTTCAACATTACTAGGCAATGTTCCTGGAGGTCTACCACTAAGTGCAATAGCAATACATCCCAATTGATTTTCAATGTTTCTTATTACAGGTCCTCTACTTTGTAAATGACTCCCCATTTACAATATCACTTCTTCCATTGACAACTTCTTCTCCTTATTCTGCAAATATTAAATCCTAGAGGTTTATAAGTTGGATTTCCTTAATTGTTTCAGTTTCCTAATGGGTTCGCAGTGTTGTTTCCCCATTGCAGATTTTCAACATTCAAGTTATTATTACTCCAACTAAAATTTAGATGCTTCTTCCAACCAAGATTATAATAATTGGCATAAGGATTATTATAACGATTATTTATCGCATTTAAGGTCTCATAAGAAGATTGAGATTCTATCATTTGTACCAATTAAGTTTCCTCAAGCACAAGTGATGTCAAAGAATAATTCATTCTGTATTAATCTATCTTCTTAGATATAACAGTTATTTGTGCAGTTAAAAAAATATTGCTTCAGAATCATAAATATTGGCTACTCTTTTTGGATTTACCCTTTCAGAGGACCATTGAAAATTATTATTAGTCATCTCTTCAATTAAAGAATATGCTTTATTGAATGGTTTTGAAATTAATGATCCACCAACAACATCGTCAATTATTGATCTAAGAGATCCAACTAATCAATTATAAAAAGTTTGAATTATTAACCAATCTAGCAACGCATGGTGTGGAGATCTTTAAATCTTTTGCAGGCTTCATAAATTGATTCCCCTTCAAAATGATAAAAAGATGTAATATCATTTCTAAGCTTAGTAGTTTTTGAATGTGAGAAATATTTAGATAAAAATTTTTGTGATTAATCTCCCCAAGTTTTAATAGATCCAGGTGCTAACAAGCTTAACCACGTCTTAGCTTTATCCCTTAGTGAAAAAAGAAAAATTTTAAGTCTAACGACATCATTTGACATTCCATCATATTTAAATGTAACACACAATTCTAGAAAACTAGTAAGGTGTAAATTAGGATCTTCAATTTGTGTTCCCCCAAACTAATTATTTTGAACCATTTGGAAATAACAAGTTTAAGCTTAAATGAATTGGCAGCTATAACAGGGTTTTGTATACATAAATGAATCTCATATGCTGTAGGATTAGCATAATCTCTTAAAGGTCTCTGATGATGTTCATTTTCATTTCCAATATTATTCAAATTGCAAGCCATTTTGCTAATATGGCCTATCTCTTTTTGTTGTTTTGGAATTTTTCTAATTGTTCTTTCTAACTGAAAATTGTAAGGTACAAAATTCTTAGATCTTACACTACACATAAACAAATACAACAAGTAATTTAAAAATAAACAAACACACTTAAATAAGAAAATCTTCAAAATAAACTGTAAGCACTCTTTTTTTAGTTTTCTCTTAAAAATAAGAATACTATAAATTATAAAATAACTTACTACTACATTCTATTACTTCACCGATAATGACGCCAAAAACTTGATGCAAGTGGATTTAGTGTGTTAATTTTATAAATATTTTTCAATATTACAAAATACACACAGCAGATACAATAGCAGAACATGCAATTAATCCGAAAAAAATAACTTCAATTAAAATAGTTTTATCTTTTAATAATCTTTAAACTGTCAAATCCCATTTAATAATAATGCAAGTATACGTATCACTCAAGTAATAAAGAGCTCTAATGGAATCCTAGATATCGATCACATAGAGAGGTTGAAAATGCCTGTAAATAATTTCCTAAAATTTTAATGTAACGTACAATTTTAAAACTACAAAAAGTAAAGTACGAAGTTTGAATATTAAGTAAAAGGTGAATGCTAAATAAAATACTGTTGAAAGACAAGGTTAACTAAACTAAATTCTAAACTTACAAAAGTAAATTTATGAAAATTAAATCTAAGATGTTGTGACAGAAAGTTCAAATTTAAGAAAGCATCCTTCCCTTTTACTATAAGTATGTGGTTTGTGAAGAAATTAAAATCATTTGAAAACTTATATAAAAACTGTTTTGTGCAAAATAGGAGCAATCGTATTCTTTACCCTCGTCTAAGTGCCTAAAGAACATTGACTATTCCAAAGTTCAATCCCTAATTTTGTGGTTAATTTGGGAGGATACTGGCTGTCACTCTGAAGCTCCCACTACTCCTACCCTTGAGGGCTAACAATCTTGCATCAGTTTCTAATCAATTGGACCAAATTGAGGATTTTAATCTGTCACCTTAAAATCTCTAATTCTACATCCAACAAAGTATATTTCCTTATTTTTTTACACGCTATTCAATGGATTAAATTCTCTCTAATGAAATCAAATGTAATTCTCTCCATGTTATATAAAACATAGCACTTTTGGAACATATATTTCTCAACACATTTTAACATTTTAATTGGCCAGATCAAAAAGTAAATTATAATCAGAGCTCAAATCATCAGAAATTATTGACATTTAAAACCTAATAAAATAAAATCAATTCTTCACAAAACCATATCTCAAAGTAGGGAAAAGGGTAAAGAAGACTACTCAGAATTCATGAGAAGGATATAATAAAACATAGATTTCATTAAAAAAATAAGTGTAAGAAAAAAAATAAAAGACACAACTTATCTCACAATCTTTCCCAAGCGAACTCCCAAAAGTTCTCTCCAAGCCTCTCTCTCTCTCTTTACAAGCACTCTCAATTCTTCCTTAGAAGAGTAATGAAGAAGAAATCTCTCACCTTCCCTCTCCTCTTACAATCCTTGAAGAAAATCTCCAATCCCTTGACTTTCTCTCTCTTTTGATAACTCACGCCACACACCTCTACTTGCCTCCTCCTTCCTCTCTTTCAAGCACTAGACTTCCCTCCAAAAAGAATTCAAAATTCCCTCCAAAATTTTGTCCAAAAGTCAACTCTTTTGAATTCAAATGACATGTCCATTGATCCAAGAGACATATCCCTTCATAAAGAACCTTCCAAAGTGTCTAGATGCTTTGAATTACTCCAAGGGGTGTTTAGAACAAGTTTCCCTTTAAAAATTCATACAAAATTCATCTCAAACCATCTTAATCCGCAAAAAGTCATCCCTTGTGCATATGGCACCAAATCTGGCGCATCATACACCAACTCTTTATCAAATGGTGCATCTCGTGCCAATTTAGAGCATCATGCGCCAGTTTGCTAAAGATTGCATTGTTCTGGGCTTTAGCTTATTTGTCACTAATCTAGCACTGATTTGGTGCATTTGGTGCCAATCTGGTGCATCATGCTCCATAATTCAAAACCTTGCTATTTTGGCTCCAAATTTTGTCAATTTTGCTACTTTTACTCCAAATGCCTAAAATTGATATAACTGCAACAAAAACTTGAAAATACCTTCTTTAAAGTGCAATATAATAAAAAATAAGTATAAAATATATACTTAAAATAACATATTATTTTTGTGTATCATAAATCCAACCAAAATGGATTGGTCAGTCAAACTTGACTATGCTTTGTGAGCTTATAAGAATGCATACGAAACTCCTATAGGAATGTCCCCATACATGTTAATATTTTGGAAAACATGTCACTTACCAAATGAACTTGAACATAAAATATATTAGGCTATTAAGAAATTTAATTACAATTTAAAGGATGTTGGTGAGAAAAGATTATTGCAATTAAATAAGCTTGAAGAGATAAGGAATGAATCTTATGAAATTGTTAAGATTTACAAAGAAAAGATGAAGTTGTGGCATGATCAGAGGGTTCTGACTAAAAATTTTTAGCCAGGGCAACAAGTTTTGCTTTATAATGTAATGTTAAGATTATTTTCAGGCAAACTTAAGTCGAGGTGGATGGGCCCATTTGTTGTGATAAAAGTTTATCCCTATGAAGCTGTGGATATCAAAGATCCTAAAACTGATAAAATATTCCAAGTAAATGGTCACAGGATGAAATCCTATTTCTTAGGCAACCTACTTAAATTAAATGATTTTATGATGTTGGGTCAACTAGATTAAGCATTGGCTACATCGGGCTGATGACGTTAAACCAAGCGCTCTGTGGGAGGCAACCCATAATTATCTGTGTTTTTATTTTTATTATTTTGTTGTTGTGTGTGATTTAGAAAATTATTGTAGTATTTTGAATATATAATGAATTAGTGATTATTCTAAGACCTTAAAAGATAACTTAGATATGTTAGAACACGTATTTGGACTTTAAGTTGCTCTGTGCTAAATTGAGCACTAACGCTTAAGCGCTAATATCCAGCTCTTAAGCACGACAGTTAAAAAACATGTGCAACTTTCAATTTTTAGAAGTTTTAACTGAGATTTAGTTTACTCTAATGTGGGAGACAGTTTTAAGACGTGCATAGAAGTTATAGTAGAATTTTAGAGCCAATAAATTGAAGGGTATGAGGAGAAGTCTCACCACACTTCCATTTAACCCTACATTTTAAGTGAAAAAGTGAGAGTTTTGGAAAAATGTCATCTTGGGAGAGTGATTTAAAGAACAAGGAGGACGCAATGAGAAAAAAGTTTATTAGTCAAAGTGTGTAAGAGTTATACAACAATTTTCTCACCGTTAGTATCAAAGGAATAGCAGACAAAATCACTAAAATTGAGGCTGAGGTGGCTTCAATTGAAGCAAAAGTGTTGGAAGTTAATGCACATTTGGATCATATGGGATGGCAACTTAAGATGCAGATTAGCCTTACCAGTGTTATAGAAGAAGCAGACAAGACTATGCATTTGAAGAACAAGTGGATTGAAGAAGATTCAACCAGAGTTATTAATCATCATACATTCTTTCAGATTTATAACCCAAATGCTGAAGGAGAGACTAATGATAAGCAAGGATTTGTTCCATCAAATGGAGAATGGAATTAAGTTCGTGGTTTAATGTTTGTGTGTTTAGTATTTGATTATTAATGTTAAGTTNGTTTATCCCTATGAAGCTGTGGATATCAAAGATCCTAAAACTGATAAAATATTCCAAGTAAATGGTCACAGGCTGAAATCCTATTTCTTAGGCGACCTACTTAAATTAAATGATTTTATGATGTTGGGTCAACCAGATTAAGCATTGGTTACATCGGGTTGATGACGTTAAACCAAGCGCTCTGTGGGAGGCAACCCATAATTATCTGTGTTTTTATTTTTATTATTTTGTTGTTGTGTGTGATTTAGAAAATTATGGTAGTATTTTGAATATATAATGAATTAGTGATTATTCTAATACCTTAAAAGATAACTTAGTTATGTTAGAACACGTATTTGGACTTTAAGTTGCTCTGTGCTGAATTGAGCACTAACGCTTAAGCACTAATATCCAACGCTTAAGCACAACAGTTAAAAAACATGTGCAACTTTCAATTTTTAGAAGTTTTAACTGAGATTTGGTTTTCTCTAATGTGGGAGACAGTTTTAAGACGTGCATAGAAGTTATAGTAGGATTTTAGAGCCAATAAATTGAAGGGTACGAGGAGAAGTCTCACCACACTTCCATTTAACCCTACATTCTAAGTGAAAAGTGAGAGTTTTGGAAAAATGTCATCTTGGGAGAGTGATTTAAAGAACAAGGAGGAGGCAATGAGAAAAAAGTTTATTAGTCAAAGTGTGTAAGAGTTATACAACGGTTTTCTCACCGTTAGTATCAAAGGAATAGCAGAGAAAATCACTAAAATTGAGGCTGAGGTGGCTTCAATTGAAGCAAAAGTGTTGGAAGTTAATGCACATTTGGATCATATGGGATGGCAACTTAAGATGCAGATTAGCCTTACCAGTGTTATAGAAGAAGCAGACAAGACTATGCATTTGAAGAACAAGTGGATTGAAGAAGATTCAACCAGAGTTATTAATCATCATACATTCTTTCAGATTTATAACCCAAATGCTGAAGGAGAGACTAATGATAAGCAAGGATTTGTTCCATCAAATGGAGAATGGAATTAAGTTCGTGGTTTAATGTTTGTGTGTTTAGTATTTGATTGTTAATGTTAAGTGTGTTTAATATGTTATTAATCTGATGATTTTCTAGTGATTGTGTTTAGGAATTGTCTCATCCAAGACTATTTGGATTGAGAATCAATGCATATTTGTAATGTGAATGAATATAAGTGTTTGATTGTAAGAAATTTTTCGGTATTTTGTATTTAATTGAACTAGTAAGATTAGTGAATGTGGAGTAAGAGGAGAATTTAGAGGGAAGAAAATAGTTATTAAAGAGTTATGAGACCATGTAGGGTTTATTGACTTAGGCTAGGAGTGCATTTCACTTAAAAAAAAAAATCAAAATTTGTGCACTGGCGCCTGCTGCATAAACCGGCAGACGGGTGCCTAAGTGCCAAACCATTCACGCTTAAGCGCCAGTTCATGAAAACTAGTTCACAAATGGTTTTAAATGTTAAATCGGTCCAAATAACTCCATTAATTTCACTCAACATCGTTTCCTTCCTTAAGCTATCGCAATTTTGGAGTTAGGGCACACATTATTTTGGAGATTTCTTGGTGGTTTGGAGCAAAAAAAATGCTAAATTTGATATCTTTGAGGTTAGAACTTCACTTCTATTTTNTGGAGTAAGAGGAGAATTTAGAGGGAAGAAAATAGTTATTAAAGAGTTATGAGACCATGTAGGGTTTATTGAGTTAGGCTAGGAGTGCATTTCACTTAAAAAAAAAAAATCAAAATTTGTGCACTGGCGCCTACTGCATAAATCGACAGACGGGTGCCTAAGCGCCAAACCATTCACGCTTAAGCGCCGGTTCATGAAAACTAGTTCACAAATGGTTTTAAATGTTAAATCGGTCCAAATAACTCAATTATTTTCACTCAACATCGTCTCCTTCCTTAAGCTATCGCAATTTTGGAGTTAGGGCACACATTATTTTGGAGATTTCTTGGTGGTTTGGAGCAAAAAATTGCTAAATTTGATATCTTTGAGGTTAGAACTTTACTTCTATTTAAAAAAAATTAATTTTTACTATGTATTTTGAGCACATTCATGAGCTAACCTAAAATCACTATTCATGTTGAAAATTTGAGGAAAATCTATGGAAAATACATGGATTTGGTATTTTAGTGATTTAGATTTGAATTTGGAATTTATTGTGAATTTTATATAATTTTTCAGAAATGACAATAAGAATGAAGTGGAGCAAAGGAATGGGTCAATTTAATTTAAGCAAGTTTGTCAGTTTGAGAGCTCGGAATCGATACAGTGATGCACTGCAATCGAGAAAATTGATTCCTGAATATTGTTTTAAAAGTCCGGGAAAAGCTGTAGAAGATCTGATTGTTCACTGCCACTAGGAGCGGTTCTATTATTTTTCTATTGTTGCTGTGAATTCTATTATGCGAGAGTTTTATGCGAATGTCCTTGAGGCTGAAGAAGAAGGGGTCAAGGTAAGGGGGAAGGAAGTGCCTTTTTAACCTAAGGTAATAAGTCAGTTTTATCATTTGCCCCCAAGTACTTTGTGTTTTTATTCGAATTATAGTCCTACTAAGGAGGAGCTAGATGAGATTATTTCATATTTGATTGCTGTAAGAGGGCTTTAGAAGATTACACATGAAAGGAGAGTTAACTTTTCTACTTTGAAGTTGGTGCCATTACAAAGGCATGACACTATTTTATTTCTGCTCGTCTGTTGCCTACCAATCAACTTAGTGAAGTGACCTGTGATCGAGCAACTTTGAACTTTTGCATCTAGCAGTTCAAGCCCATCGAAGTTAGAGCTTTGATTTATGGAGTTATTACTAGTTCTACCATCACTGCTACTATTATAGGTTTGGGATTTGCTTCCTTGATTTTTTTATTATGAGAGCAAGCTAGAGTTATATTTGATAGTTGGGAGGAGATCTTGCAACCTCTTAAACCGATTACAAGTGTGAATGTGACTTCTTATTCACATCATTCCATTTTTTGGATGAAGAGGAGGATTTTCTAGTAGTTCTGCTACTTCAACATATCGAGCTTCCACTTCACGTGCTTCAACATCACAGGGTTAAACTTCTGGAATTGATTCTCAGTCACAACTATTGTAAAGGATTTTGGACAATGTCAACTACACTACAGATAAGGTATTGAATTTAGAACATTTTTCAGAGCATATGGATGTATACATGAAGAGACATAGTGATTATGAGGGAGAATACAACTTAGCAGTGGAAAATCTCATGAGAGGTAATCAGAATGTCGTATTTCCTCAATACCCTAGATATCCATCATATAAGCCTACAACTCCTTGGCATAGTGATGAGAGTGATGCAGAGGAAGAGGATGATTAGCTTGGATCTACAGTTTTGTTTAATTTTTAGTTTGTTTGTTGTTGTGAACTGTGAATGGTGCAGTTATTCTGTATTTTTTGTTATGTTTTGAGTTGTTATTGTTGATACTATTAGTTTTTTTTGGTGCTTTGTTTAATAGATGCTACTGTGATGTATTTTTGTTTTTGTGAGTTGTTATTATGTATGCCGGTAGTAATTATTTTATTTATGTTGTTTATTGTAGTTAGTTAGTTTGTGCTGAACTTAATTCTGGATCTTAGGAAGGTTTAGAATATAGCTAACTTTTTAGTTAAAAGCTACATGTTTAAAATTTTTAATTTACTACCAGATATTTTTTTTTATAATGCAGTCATGTATGTTTGCTAATTTGTTTGTTTTCCTTTATGTTTTAATCCATTGCTTTGAAGTACAATGAATCTCTACATGTTAAGTAAATTAAAATTTGATTAATTTAATTTTTACTCCTATTTTTAAGTTTTTTACTTACTGCATACATTTTATTTTTAGTTTTCATTCCTTCCTATAATTATATATGATGCTAAAACATTTTATTTTATTAAAAATTCAAGTTTGGGGGGGGGAGATGAAAATTTTTTTAAAAACTTGAGATTTATTTGTTCTCAAATGTATTCAAATAAATTTGATTTTGATTTGAAAAAAATGATCATGTATATGAAGTTATATTAGGGAAGTAAAATTTTGAATAAATAAATGAGTAAGAGAATTTAGTTAAAATTTATAGTAATGAAGAAAAAACTTAAAGTTAAAAATTTTTAGTGTGGAAAATGCTAAGTATAGTGTAACTTTCTTTAGTAGGAAAAACTATATTTTTTAATACTTTAGAAGATTTAGAATTTTATTTTCAAAACTTAAATTTTTTTATTGAAAATAATTTTCAAACTATTATTATATTTCTAAGTAAAGGAAAAATATAAACTCTTTGCTTTAAGAAAGGAAGAGTGGAATTCAAAATCTTTAAAGGCCAATCCAGATATAATAACTTTGCCTGAAAAAGAAAAAAAAAGAAAAAGTTAAAGATAAAGAAAAAGAAAAATGAAAAAGAAAAAGGAAAGAAGAGTTGAAAAAAGGAGGAGAAGCTTGAGGATTAGTGCTGAATTTAAAATTGGTTCCAAATCTAATCTTTTTAAGGTATAAGACTTGAGAAACTCTTATGCTTAAGGATACAATATGATAAGTAAAATTATGCTTAATAAAAATTTTTAAAGTGGAGATAATAAAATGCCTAAACTCTAAATTTGAGAATCTACAATATTTCTGAACTAGATTGAAACTCATACTTTCATGTGTCTTAACATTAAAAATTTTTAAACTTTAAGTTGGTCTCATTTACTAATATTTTTTCTAACTTGGACTGCTATATTTTTACATAAAAATTTTAGTAACTCCTAAAGAAACTCATATACATCATCAACTTATTTAGTTTTTAAGAGATTGAACTGTCACTTGAGGACAAGTAACATTTTAAGTTAGAGGAATTTTGATACACCTAAAATATATAGTATTTTTATACACATTTTTTATACTTATTTTAAAGATATTGCCCTTTAATGAAAGGTGTTTGTGTGTTTTTATTTCAGGTACAATAAAATGGATGAAAAATGCTAAAAAGAGTGAAAATGAGTAAAATTTGGAGCAAAAATGATGAAGGTGTAAAAATAAACTGGGCCGCCTAAGCGCCAGTTAATTAGAGAGAACCACGCCTAAGCACCAGGTACCCCAAGCTTAAGTGACATAGGTAGTTATTTGATGATTTATTGAATTTCAATGAATTTATGAAGAGGTGTTTGAAGAAATCCTTGGTAAAAATGTGGGAAATAGTCCATGGACACAAAAATTCATTCAATTGGCTTTTGAAAGGAGGAACTTCTAGAAGATTCATTGAATGGAGACACATTTTTAAGAGACACCAAGACACCTTTTGGATTTTCATAAAAAAAGACTTGGATCATCAAAGAAGGGGGGCCAGCCATTAGACATCCATAGCCACCATTCATCTTAGTAACCACCGCCACCACCGCTGACCACTTTCTTTTAATTTGAGTGTTAGTTTTTATTGTGAGTGAAGGAAGAAAATTCAAAGGAACTTCAAGACATTTGGTGGAGAGGATTTGAGATAAATGTTTATCATTGTGACTACATTTGGTTTTAATTTAGATTTCTTATTTGTATGCATGATTTCTACTTTTAAACTCGTGTACTTGTGTTTTCTCCATGGATTCTGAGTAGTTTTCTTCATCTTTTTTCTTTAAAATGATAAGAAATTACATATTTAAAGGAATTTGTGTGAAGTATTAGACTTCCATGTTGGAAGAAGTTGTGTGATTTGAAACCTCGTGCTTCCTTTACATCTTATTTTGACCAATTAAGATGTTAAAACCTATTGTGAGAACATGTAAGATCCGAGATATTATTGTCTCAATCAACAAATGATTAGAAGTACATATTGATTTCATGGATGAGAATGTAGTTCATGGGGTTGAGTACAAATAAATAGGGAAATAAAATTTTCAAGGGTGTAAAATTAGAGGACTTTAGAGTGACAGGCTGAAGCCCCCAATTTAATTTATAGTTTTATATTTTAATACGAGATGTTAGCCCCCAAATGGAGGGAGAAGAGGAAACTTTAGAGTAAGAGCTAGTATCTTCCCTACCTTACCGGTCTTTAAGACTATTCAAACTATAGATTAGGCAATGTTCTTTATAGCATCTCTAGTATGGGTAAGGAATATTATTGCTCCTATTTGACACAACACATTTAGCATACATGCATAACAAAATTTCTAGGAAAAAGATATTTTACTTATACTGCCTTCATCTTGCAAATATTTAATTAAGTTAATTAGTTGCTTACTTTATTTTCATAAATAAAACACTACAAAAAGAATCAAATTTTCATTCCTATTATAACACCTTAAGTTTAAGTAAGAATATTTTGCTAAGTAAATTTTTGTTATCTAAAATTTCTAGTTTTATAAAGTACATATTGCCTGTTTTTTTATGGGTACGATATTTGGGGCTTAATCAAAAAGTCTTATAGTACTTGATAACGATACATATACTTGCGTAGTAACCCATATTTAAATATTATAACTGTATTCTTATTTTCTTCTTAGTAAAAAAAATTACCTAGCTGTTGCTTTGAATCAAGTTTTTGGCTTTGTTGCAAAATAGTAATCTTTATTAAGGAAATTAAGCTTATAATCACATACAACACATTTTACATCTATATAGAAAGTCGGTATTAGTTAGCCAATTTTTTTTTGCTAGCACCGAGAGGGGGTAAAGAATAATGTATGCTTCTATTTGTCATAATACATCAATTTTTTCTTAAATCACTTGAACCCTACATAGGTTAAAATCCCTTTGCATGAGGAAAGGTTTTCCATAATATCCAAACTCACTGTTATATTTATTAAGCCGTTACATTTAGCTGTTACTTTCTTTTAACTCTTTAGTAGTAATTTTTAGTAAACATATCATTTTTCTCCACTTATCTGTTTAATTTACAATTTAAATAGAAAATTCTGTAAGTTGATTTTAAGAGCTTTTGCTTTCCTCCTATATAATTGATACTGGGGATTTTAAGGAAAATCTTATATTACTTAAAATGATACGTATACTTGCGTAGCACTCATAGTGTGAAAATTTATTATATAATTCATAAATCATTACATTTGTTCACACAAGCCGCCAGTTATAATTTGAGACATTTTATGGCAAAATTTTAATACACGTAGTTGCGGTTCGGGTCATGTTTTTGGAGCCATTGCCGAGGGATTGCAATAAAACTTTTTGACTTACAATTTTATTTGAATTATAAATTTTAAAAATTAGAAAATAAAAATTTTTTTCAAATATTAGAAAAATTGGAAAAAAATATTTTCATTTTAGGTGTGTTATTTTATTTTATGCATTTTTTTTACATTTTACATGTGTAGTTCTGGATATAAAAATTTAGTGCATTACAATTCTGAATTGGAATGGACTATTAGAAAAAAATGAAAACAAGGAAGACTTCACAATTCTTAAGAAGTGAATATCAAAATTTACAAAAAACCTTTAAAAGATCATGTGAACCCTACAGTAGATGAAATTTATTTAATCATTCAAACTTTTACTATAGATGCTAACTCATTTGAACTTAAACCTTCAATTATACAAATGGTACAAAATAATTAGTTTGGTGGAATACCATCTAAGGATCTCAATTTACATTTAGCTAGCTTTTTAGAATAGTGTACTACATTTAAATATGATGGTGCACCAAATGCTGTCGTTAGACTTAGACTTTTTTCTTTTTCATTAAGGGATAAGGCTAAGATGTAGTTAAATTTGTTAGCATCTGGATCTATTAGATCTTGGGGAGGTTTTGCTCATAAGTTATTGGCTAAGTATTTTCCACCTTCAAAAACTGCGAAGCTTAGAAATGATATTACTTATTTTACTCAGTATGAAGGAGAGTCTATATATGAAGCTTGGGAAAGATTTAAGAAATTCCTTCTAAAGTGTCCATATAATGCTTTACTAGACTATTTAATCATTTAAACTTTTTATAATGGGTTAGTAGAATCCCCTAGATCTATTATAGATGTCGTTGTTGGAGGTTCATTAATGTCTAAACCCTTTGATGAAGCTTATTCAATAATTAAAGAAATGGCTACAAATAATTTTTAATGCCTTCAAATAGGTAAAATCCTAAGATAGTAGAAAATATTCATAATAATGAAGCTATTTCAATGATTGCATGTCAAGTTGTTGAATTATCTAAGAAGATAGAAAAAATGGAATGAATTTTTCTCCAATAACCCAAATGATTAGAACAAATGATTGATTCTCATACTTCATTGGAAACTATAAATGCTATCAATAGACCCAGTAACCCATATTCTAATTATTACAACCCAGGTTGGAAATACCATCCTAACTTTAATTGGAACAACAATCTTAGTGGAGGAAGTCAACAATGGGGAAGTACTCAAGTAAACCCATTGGGAAATTGGAGCAANATGTCGTTGTTGGAGGTTCATTAATGTCTAAACCCTTTGATGAAGCTTATTCAATAATTAAAGAAATGGCTACAAATAATTTTTAATGCCTTCAAATAGGTAAAATCCTAAGATAGTAGAAAATATTCATAATAATGAAGCTATTTCAATGATTGCATGTCAAGTTGTTGAATTATCTAAGAAGATAGAAAAAATGGAATGAATTTTTCTCCAATAACCCAAATGATTAGAACAAATGATTGATTCTCATACTTCATTGGAAACTATAAATGCTATCAATAGACCCAGTAACCCATATTCTAATTATTACAACCCAGGTTGGAAATACCATCCTAACTTTAATTGGAACAACAATCTTAGTGGAGGAAGTCAACAATGGGGAAGTACTCAAGTAAACCCATTGGGAAATTGGAGCAACCAGAGTAGTGCTAACATTAGACCTACTTATTCTCATGGATTTAATTAAAAAGTTAAGGAGAAGAAGTGATATTATAGATGGGTAATCATTTACAAAGTCAAAGTGCTGCTATTAGAAATATGGAGAACCAAATGGGACAAATTGCTAATGCACTTAACAATAGGTCTCAGGGAACACTTCCTAGTAATGTAGAGATCAATCCTAAAGACAAAAATAAAGAGCCAGATTAAGTTAAAGTGGTCCAACTAAGGAGTGTAAAGGAATTAAATGTTGGAGTTTAAAAAGAGATTGAAGATGAGAATTAAGTTGAAGAAATTGAGAGACCTGAAGAACTTATTCCTAAGGAAGCAGAAACACCTAACTCTCCAACTAAGATTAATTTATAAAGACCCCCACCACCTTTTCCTTAAAGACTTAAACAATAAAAATTGAATAAAAAATTTTCAAAATTTTTTGAACTATTCAAGAAGCTTATAATTAATATCCCTTTGACTAAAGCTTTGGAACAGATGCCAAGTTATGAAAAATTTATGAAAGAAGTTAAAAAAAGAGGAAGTTTATAGATAATGAGGCCGTTGAACTTAGTGAAGAATGTAGTGCAATAATTCAAAAAAAGCTTCCTCGAAAACTCAAAGATCCTTATAGCTTTACTATACCTCGTGCAATTGGAGAAAAATTTTGTGGAAAAGTTTTATGTAATTTGGGAGCTAGATTAACCTTATGCCACTATCTATATTCCAAAAGTTAGGTTTAAGAGATATTTCACCCACTATTATAACCCTATAATTAGCAGATCAATCTATCACTCATCCTAAAGGGGTTATAGAAAACGGGTTGGTTAAAGTGGATAAATTTATCTTCTCTGTTGATTTTATTGTACTAGATTTGGTTGAAGATAAAGAAATTTCTATTATTTTGGGAAGACCTTTCCTTGCAATGGGACAAGCTATGGTATATGTGAAAAAAGGGAATTAACAATGAGAGTGAATGATTAGGAAGTTACATTTAATGTGCTAAAAAAATGAAGTATTCTGATGAAAAATGTTATAGAATGGACATCATTGATGATATGATTGCTAATCATTTTCAAAATAGATATGAAGTCATATTGGATCAAACAGATGAAGTCATTTCAGAAGAGAAAGAATAAGAAGCTGCGATTGGAAGAGATTTTGAAGAAGAATCAAATGAGATGATTAGTGAGGATTCAAAATATATTCAGGAAAATTATGAAATTTTTGATACTACTGAAAATGACATACCTCTAATTCCATTTATTGAAAAATCTCCTGAACTTGAGATGAAAGTTTTATCCACTTATCTAAAATAAGCATATTTAAGGAACTCATCTACATTACCAGTCATTATATCCTCAGATTTAACTACAGAATAAGAAGAACAATTATCACAAATATTACAANTGTGAATTTTATATAATTTTTCAGAAATGACAATAAGAATGAAGTGGAGCAAAGGAATGGGTCAATTTAATTCAAGCAAGTTTGTCAGTTTGAGAGCTCAGAATCGATACAATGATGCACTGCAATCGAGAAAATTGATTCCTGGATAGTGTTTTAAAAGTCCGGGAAAAGCTGTAGAAGATCTGATTGTTCACTGCCACTGGGAGCGGTTCTATTGTTTTTCTATTGTTGCTGTGAATTCTATTATGCGGGAGTTTTATGCGAATGTCCTTGAGGCTGAAGAAGAAGGGGTCAAGGTAAGGGGAAGTGCCTTTTTAACCTAAGGTAATAAGTCAGTTTTATCATTTGCCCCCAAGTACTTTGTGTTTTTATTCGAATTATAGTCCTACTAAGGAGGAGCTAGATGAGATTATTTCATATTTGATTGCTGTAAGAGGGCTTTAGAAGATTACACATGAAAGGAGAGTTAACTTTTCTACTTTGAAGTTGGTGCCATTACAAAAGCATGACACTATTTTATTTCTGCTCGTCTGCTGCCAACCAATCAACTTAGTGAAGTGACCCGTGATCGAGCAACTTTGAACTATTGCATCTAGCAGTTCAAGCCCATCGAAATTAGAGCTTTGATTTATGGAGTTATTACTAGTTCTACCATCGCTGCTACTATTATAGGTTTGGGATTTGCATCCTTGATTTTTTTATTATGAGAGCAAGCTAGAGTTATATTTGATAGCTGGGAGGAGATCTTGCAACCTCTTAAACCCATTACAAGTGTGAATGTGACTTCTTATTCACATCATTCCATTTTTTGGACGAAGAGGAGGATTTTCTAGTAGTTCTGCTACTTCGACATATCGAGCTTCCACTTCACGTGCTTCAACATCACATGGTCAAACTTCTAGAATTGATTGCCAGTCACAACTACTGTAAAGGATTTTGGACAATGTCAACTACACTACAGATAAGGTATTGAATTTAGAACATTTTTCAGAGCATATGGATGTATACATGAAGAGACATAGTGATTATGAGGGAGAATACAACTTAGCAGTGGAAAATCTCTTGAGAGGTAATCATAATGTCGTATTTCCTCAATACCCTAGATATCCATCATATAAGCCTGCAACTCCTTGGCACAGTGATGAGAGTGATGCAGAGGAAGAGGATGATTAGCTTGGATCTACAATTTTGTTTAATTTTTAATTTGTTTGTTGTTGTGAACTGTGAATGATGCAGTTATTCTGTACTTTTTGTTATGTTTTGAGTTGTTATTGTTGAGAATATTAGTTTTTTTTGGTGCTTTGTTTAATAGATGCTACTGTGATGTATTTTTGTTTTTGTGAGTTGTTATTATGTATGTGTGGTAGTAATTATTTTATTTATGTTGTTTATTGTAGTTAGTTAGTTTGTGCTGAACTTAATTCTGGATCTTAGGAAGGTTTAGAATATAGCTAACTTTTTAGTTAAAAGCTACATGTTTAAAATTTTTAATTTACTACCAGATATTTTTTTTTATAATGCAGTCATGTATGTTTGCTAATTTGTTTGTTTTCCTTTATGTTTTAATCCATNATTGTAGTTAGTTAGTTTGTGCTGAACTTAATTCTGGATCTTAGGAAGGTTTAGAATATAGCTAACTTTTTACTTAAAAGCTACATGTTTAAAATTTTTAATTTACTACCGGATATTTTTTTTATATTGCAGTCATGTATGTTTGCTAGTTTGTTTGTTTTCCTTTATGTTTTAATCCACTGCTTTGAAGTACAATGAATCTCTACATGTTAAGTAAATTAAAATTTGATTAATTTAATTTTTACTCCTATTTTTAAGTTTTTTACTTACTGCATACATTTTATTTTTAGTTTTCATTCCTTCCTATAATTATATATGATGCTAAAACATTTTATTTTATTAAAAATTCAAGTTTGGGGGGGGGAGATGAAAATTTTTTTAAAAACTTGAGATTTATTTGTTCTCAAATGTATTCAAATAAATTTGATTTTGATTTGAAAAAAATGATCATGTATATGAAGTTATATTAGGGAAGTAAAATTTTGAATAAATAAATGAGTAAGAGAATTTAGTTAAAATTTATAGTAATGAAGAAAAAACTTAAAGTTAAAAATTTTTAGTGTGGAAAATGCTAAGTATAGTGTAACTTTCTTTAGTAGGAAAAACTATATTTTTTAATACTTTAGAAGATTTAGAATTTTATTTTCAAAACTTAAATTTTTTTATTGAAAATAATTTTCAAACTATTATTATATTTCTAAGTAAAGGAAAAATATAAACTCTTTGCTTTAAGAAAGGAAGAGTGGAATTCAAAATCTTTAAAGGCCAATCCAGATATAATAACTTTGCCTGAAAAAGAAAAAAAAAGAAAAAGTTAAAGATAAAGAAAAAGAAAAATGAAAAAGAAAAAGGAAAGAAGAGTTGAAAAAAGGAGGAGAAGCTTGAGGATTAGTGCTGAATTTAAAATTGGTTCCAAATCTAATCTTTTTAAGGTATAAGACTTGAGAAACTCTTATNAAAAATTTTTAGTGTGGAAAATGCTAAGTATAGTGTAACTTTCTTTAGTAGGAAAAACTATATTTTTTAATAATTTAGAAGATTTAGAATTTTATTTTCAAAACTTAAATTTTTTTTATTGAAAATAATTTTCAAAACTATTATTATATTTTTAAGTAAAGGAAAAATATAAACTCTTTGCTTTAGGAAAGGAAGAGTGGAATTCAAAATCTTTAAAGGCCAATCCAGATATAGTAACTTTGCCTGAAAAAAAAAAAAGAAAAAGTTAAAGATAAAGAAAAAGAAAAATGAAAAAGAAAAAGGAAAGAAGAGTTGAAAAAAGGAGGAGAAGCTTGAGGATTAGTGCCGAATTAAAAATTGGTTCCAAATCTAATCTTTTTAAGGTATAAGACTTGAGAAACTCTTAAGCTTAAGGATACAATATGATAAGTAAAATTATGCTTAATAAAAATTTTTAAAGTGGAGATAATAAAATGCCTAAACTCTAAATTTGAGAATCTATAATATTTCTGAACTAGATTGAAAGTCATACTTTCATGTGTCTTAACATTAAAAATTTCNGTAAAATTATGCTTAATAAAAATTTTTAAAGTGGAGATAATAAAATGCCTAAACTCTAAATTTGAGAATCTACAATATTTCTGAACTAGATTGAAACTCATACTTTCATGTGTCTTAACATTAAAAATTTTTAAACTTTAAGTTGGTCTCATTTACTAATATTTTTTCTAACTTGGACTGCTATATTTTTACATCAAAATTTTAGTAACTCCTAAAGAAACTCATATACATCATCAACTTATTTAGTTTTTAAGAGATTGAACTGTCACTTGAGGACAAGTAACATTTTAAGTTAGAGGAATTTTGATACACCTAAAATATATAGTATTTTTATACACATTTTTTATACCTATTTTAAAGATATTGCCCTTTAATGAAAGGTGTTTGTGTGTTTTTATTTCAGGTACAATAAAATGGATGAAAAATGCTAAAAAGAGTGAAAATGAGTAAAATTTGGAGCAAAAATGATGAAGGTGTAAAAATAAACTGGGCCGCCTAAGCGCCAGTTAATTAGAGAGAACCACGCCTAAGCACCAGGTACCCCAAGCTTAAGTGACATAGGTAGTTATTTGATGATTTATTGAATTTCAATGAATTTANGATGAAAAATGCTAAAAAGAGTGAAAATGAGTAAAATTTGGAGCAAAAATGATGAAGGTGTAAAAATAAACTAGGCCGCCTAAGCGCCAGTTAATTAGAGAGAACCACGCCTAAGCACCAGGTACCCCAAGTTTAAGTGACATAGGTAGTTATTTGATGATTTATTGAATTTCAATGAATTTATGAAGAGCTGTTTGAAGAAATCCTTGGTAAAAATGTAGGAAATAGTCTGTGGACACAAAAATTCATTAAATTGGCTTTTGAAAGGAGGAACTTCTAGAAGATTCATTGAATGGAGACACATTTTTAAGAGACACCAAGACACCTTTTGGATTTTCATAAAAAAAGACTTGGATCATCAAAGAAGGGGGGCCAGCCATTAGACATCCATAGCCACCATTCATCTTAGTAACCACCGCCACCACCGCTGACCACTTTCTTTTAATTTGAGTGTTAGTTTTTATTGTGAGTGAAGGAAGAAAATTCAAAGGAACTTCAAGACATTTGGTGGAGAGGATTTGAGATAAATGTTTATCANAAAAAGACTTGGATCATCAAAGAAGGGGGGCCAGCCATTAGACATCCATAGCCACCATTCATCTTAGTAACCGCCGCCACCACCGCTGACCACTTTCTTTTTAATTTGAGTGTTAGTTTTTATTGTGAGTGAAGGAATAAAATTCAAAGGAACTTCAAGACATTTGGTGGAGAGGATTTGAGATAAGTGTTTATCATTGTGACTACATTTGGTTTTAATTTAGATTTCTTGTTTGTATGCATGATTTTTATTTTTAAACTCGTGTAGTTATGTTTTCTCCATGGATTCTGAGTAGTTTTCTTCATCTTTTTCCTTAAAAGGATAAGAAATTAAATATTTAAAGGAATTTGTGTGAAGTATTAGACTTAAATGTTGGAAGAAGTTGTGTGATTTGAAACCTCGTGCTTCCTTTACATCTTATTTTGGCCAATTAAGATGTTAAAACCTATTGTGAGAACATGTAAGATCCGAGATGTTATTGTCTCAATCAACAAATGGTTAGAAGCACATATTGATTTCATCGATGAGAATGTAGTTCATGGGGTTGAGTACAAATAAATAAGGAAATAAAATTTTCAAGGGTGTAAAATTAGAGGACTTTAGAGTGACAGGCTGAAGCCCCCAATTTAATTTATAGTTTTAGATTTTAATACAAGATGTTAGCCCCCAAATGGAGGGAGAAGAGGAAACTTTAGAGTACGAGCTACTATCTTCCCTACCTTACCGGTCTTTAAGATTATTCAAACTATAAATTAAGCAATGTTCTTTATAGCATCTCTAGTATGGGTAAATAATATTATTGCTCCTATTTGACACAACACATTTAACATACATTCCTAACAAAATTTCTAGAAAAAAGATATTTTACTTATACTGCCTTCATCTTACAAATATTTAATTAAGTTAATTAGTTGCTTACTTTATTTTCATAAATAAAAAACTACAAAAAGAATCAAATTTTCATTCCTATTATAACACCTTAAGTTTAAGTAAAAATATTTTGCTAAGTAAATTTTTGTTATCTAAAATTTCTAGCTTTATAAAGTACATATTGCCAGTTTTTTTATGGGTACGATATTTGGGGCTTAATCAAAAAGTCTTATAGTACTTGATAACGATACATATACTTGCGTAGTATCCCATATTTAAATATTATAATTGTATTCTTATTTTCTTCTTAGTAAAAAAATTTACCTAGCTGTTGCTTTGAATCAAGTTTTTGGCTTTGTTACAAAATAGGAATCTATATTAAGGAAATTAAGCTTATAATCACATGCAACGCATTTTACATTTATATAGAAAGTCGGTATTTGATAGCCAATTTTTTTTGCTAGCACCGAGAGGCGGTAAAGAATAATGTATTCTTCTATTTGTCATAATACATCGATTTTTTTCTTAAATCACTTGAACCCTACATAGGTTAAAATCTCTTTGCATGAGGAAAGGTTTTCCATAATATCCAAACTCACTGTTATATTTATTAAGCCGTTACATTTAGCTGTTACTTTCTTTTAACTCTTTAGTAGTAATTTTTAGTAAACATATCATTTTTCTCCACTTATCTGTTTAATTTACAATTTAAATAGAAAATTCTGTAAGTTGATTTTAAGAGCTTTTGCTTTCCTCCTATAGAACTGATACTGGAGATTTTAAGGAAAATCTTATATTACTTGAAATGATACGTATACTTGCGTAGCACTCATAGTGTGAAAATTTATTATATAATTCATAAATCATTACATTTGTTCCCACAAGCCGCCAGTTATAATTTGAGACATATTTTATGGCAAAATTTTAGTACACGTAATTGCGGGTCGGGTCATGTTTTTGGAGCCATTGCCGAGGGATGCAATGAAACTTTTTGGCTTACAATTTTATTTGAATTATAAATTTTAAAAATTAGAAAATTAAAATTTTTTTGAAATATTAAAAAAATTGGAAAAAAATATTTTCATTTTAGGTGTGTTATTTTATTTTATGCATTTTTTTTACATTTTATATGTGTAGTTCTGGATATAAAAATTTAGTGCATTACAATTCTGAATTGGAATAGACTATTAGAAAAAAATGAAAACAAGGAAGACTTTACAATTCTCAAGAAGTGAATATCAAAATTTACAAAAACCTTTAAAGGATCATGTGAACCCTATAGTAGATGAAATTTATTTAATCATTCAAACTTTTACTGTAGATGCTAACTCATTTGAACTTAAACCTTCAATTATACAAATGGTACCATCTAAGGATCTCAATTTACATTTAGCTAGCTTTTTAGAATAGTGTACTACATTTAAATTTGATGGTGTACCAAATGATGTCGTTAGACTTAGACTTTTTCCTTTTTCATTAAGGGATAAGGCTAAGATGTAGTTAAATTTGTTAGCATCTGGATCTATTAGAACTTGGGGAGGTTTTGCTCATAAGTTTTTGGCTAAGTATTTTCTACTCTCAAAAACTGCGAAGCTTAGAAATGATATTACTTATTTTACTCAGTATGAACGAGAGTCTATATATGAAGCTTGGGAAAGATTTAAGAAATTCCTTCTAAAGTGTCCATATAATGCTTTACTAGACTATTTAATCATTTAAACTTTTTATAATGTGTTAGTAGAATCCCCTAGATCTATTATAGATGTCATTGTTGGAGGTTCATTAATGTCTAAACCCTTTGATGAAGCTTATTCAGTAATTAAAGAAATGGCTACAAATAATTTCTAATGCCTTCAAATAGGTAAAATCCTAAGATAGTAGAAAATATTCATAATAATGAAGCTATTTCAATGATTGCATGTCAAGTTGTTGAATTATCTCAGAAGATAGAAAAAATTGGAATGAATTTTTCTCCAACAACCCAAATGATTAGAACAAATGATTGATTCTCATACTTCATTGGAAACTATAAATGCTATAAATAGACCCAGTAACCCATATTCTAATTATTATAACCCAGGTTGGAAATACCATCCTAACTTTAATTGGAACAACAATCTTAGTGGAGGAAGTCAACAATGTGGAAGTGCTCAAGTAAACCCATTGGGAAATTGGAGCATCCAGAGTAGTGCTAACATTAGACCTACTTATTCTCATGGATTTAATTAAAAAGTTAAGGAGAAGAAGTGATATTATAGATGGGTAATCATTTACAAAGTCAAAGTGCTGCTATTAGAAATATGGAGAACCAAATGGGACAAATTGCTAATGCACTTAACAATAGGTCTCAGGGAACACTTCCTAGTAATGTAGAGATCAATCCTAAAGACAAAAATAAAGAGCCAGATTAAGTTAAAGTGGTCCAACTAAGGAGTGTAAAGGAATTAAATGTTGGAGTTTAAAAAGAGATTGAAGATGAGAATTAAGTTGAAGAAATTGAGAGACCTGAAGAACTTATTCCTAAGGAAGCAGAAATACCTAACTCTCCAACTAAGATTAATTTATAAAGACCCCCACCACCTTTTCCTTAAAGACTTAAACAATGAAAATTGAATAAAAAATTTTCAAAATTTTTTGAACTATTCAAGAAGCTTACAATTAATATCCCTTTCACTAAAGCTTTGGAACAGATGCCAAGTTATGAAAAATTTATGAAAGAAGTTAAAAAAAGAGGAAGTTTATAGATAATGAGACTGTTGGACTTAGTGAAGAATGTAGTGCAATAATTCAAAAAAAACTTCCTCGAAAACTCAAAGATCCTTATAGCCTTACTATACCTCGTGCAATTGGAGAAAAATTTTATGGAAAAGTTTTATGTAATTTGGGAGCTAGATTAACCTTATGCCACTATCTATATTCCAAAAGTTAGGTTTAAGAGATATTTCTCCCACTATTATAACCCTATAATTAGCAGATCGATCTATCACTCATCCTAAAGGGGTTATAGAAAACGTGTTGGTTAATGTGGATAAGTTTATCTTCTCTGTTGATTTTATTGTACTAGATTTGGTTGAAGATAAGGAAATTTCTATTATTTTGGGAAGACCTTTCCTTGCAATGGGACAAGCTATGATATATGTGAAAAAAGGGAATTAACAATGAGAGTGAATGATTAGAAAGTTACATTTAATGTGCTAAAAAAATGAAGTATTCTGATGGAAAATGTTATAGAATAGACATCATTGATGATATGATTGCTAATCATTTTCAAAATAGATATAAAGTCATATTGGATCAAAAAGATGAAGTCATTTAAGAAGAGAAAGAAAAAGAAGCTGCGATTGAAAGAGATTTTGAAGAAGAATCAAATGAGATGATTACTGAGGATTCAAAATATATTCAGGAAAATTATGAAATTTTTGATACTACTGAAAATAACATACCTCTAATTCCATTTATTGAAAAATCTCCTGAACTTGAGATGAAAGTTTTATCCATTTATCTAAAATAAGAATATTTAAGGAACTCATCTACATTACCAGTCATTATATCCTCAGATTTAACTACAGAATAAGAACAATTATCACAAATATTATAGAATCATAAAAAAAGCCTTTGAATGGTCATTAGCTGATATTAAAGGAAACAATCCTTCAATCGGTATGCATCAAATTCTGATGGAAGATAACCATAAGTCTAAGGTTGATCCTCAAAAGAGATTGAATCCTATAATGAAAGAAGTAGTTAAGGAAAAAAATTTAAAGTGGTTGGATGCTGGAATTTTTATCCAATTTTAGATAGTTCTTGGGTTCGTCCTATTCATTGTGTTCTTAAGAAAAANATTGAATCCTATAATGAAAGAAGTAGTTAAGGAAAAAAATTTAAAGTGGTTGGATGCTGGAATTTTTATCCAGATTTAGATAGTTCTTGGGTTCGTCCTATTCATTGTGTTCTTAAGAAAGTAGAAGTGACTGTGGTTGAAAATGAAAGTAATGAATTAATTTTAACAAGGAAAATTACTGGACGACTAATCTATTGCCGCCACTAGAAAAGACCATTTTCCATTACATTTTTTAGATCAAATGTTGGATATACTAGCAGGGCACTGTTATTTTTGCTTTTTAGATGGATAAACTTGATACCACCAAATATCTATTTCTTCTGAGTATTAAGAGAAAATAACTTTTACTAGTCCTTATGAAACTTTTGCTTTTAGAAGAATGTCATTTGGATTATGTAATGCCCTTGAAACTATTGAAAGATGTATGAAGTCAATTTTATATGATTTTATTGAAAAAGGAATTAAAATTTTTATGTGAAGAAACAAACTTTGTTCTCAACTAGGAAAAATGTCAATTTATGATTGCAAGTTGAATAGTTTTGAGGCATAAATTTCTAAAAAAAGCATGGAAGTTGATCCAATGAGAACTTAAGTTATTGCCAAATTGCTACCTTCTACGAGTGTGAAGGTAATAAGAAGTTTTCTAGGAAATGTTGGTTTTTATAGACATTATATTAAAGATTTTTCAAAAATTTCCAAGCGTTTATGCCAACTATTATAAAAAGATGCCAATTTTGATTTTAATGATGAATGCTTATATGCCTTCAACTTATTAAAAGAAAAATTAATCACTGCACCTATTATTGTTTCACCAGATTGGAAAAAACCTTTTGAATTAGTATGTGATGCAAGTGATTATTCTATAGAGGTTGTTTTATGTTAGAGATATGACAAAATGTTCAAGGTGATATACTATGCTAGTAAAAGCTTTAATGAGACTCAAATTAATTACACTACCACTGAAAAGGAATTATTATCTATAGTGTTTGCTTTTGATAAATTCAGATCTTATCTTATTGAAACTAAATGTATTGTGCATACTGATCATTCTGTTATAAAGTATTTAATGATGAAGAAGGATGCAAAACTACAATTAATTAGATGGGTCCTTCTAATCNTCCATTACATTTTTTAGATCAAATGTTGGATATACTAGCAGGGCACTGTTATTTTTGCTTTTTAGATGGATATTCTTGATACCACCAAATACCTATTGCTTCTGAGTAGTAAGAGAAAATAACTTTTACTAGTCCTTATGAAACTTTTGATTTTAGAAGATTGTCATTTGGATTATGTCATGCCCTTGAAACTATTGAAAGATGTATGATGTCAATTTTCTATGATTTTATTGAAAAAGGAATTAAAATTTCTATGTGAAGAAACAAACTTTGTTCTCAACTAGGAAAAATGTCAATTTATGATTGCAAGAGGAATAGTTTTGAGGCATACATTTCTAAGAAAAGCATGGAAGTTGATCCAATGAAAATTTAAGTTATTGCCAAATTACTACCTTCTACGAGTGTAAAGGTAATAAGAAGTTTTCTAGGAAATGTTGGTTTTTATAGACATTATATTAAAGATTTTTCAAAAATTTCCAAGCCTTTATGCCAACTATTAGAAAAAGATGCCAATTTTGATTTTAATGATGAATGCTTATATGCCTTCAACTTATTAAAAGGGAAATTAATCACTGCACCTATTATTGTTTCACTAGATTGGAAAAAACCTTTTAAATTAGTATGTGATGCTAGTGATTATTCTATAGAGGTTGTTTTATGTTAGAGATATGACAAAACGTTCAAGGTGATACACTATGCTAGTAAAAGCTTTAATGAGGATCAAATTAATTACACTACCACTGAAAAGGAATTATTATCTATAGTGTTTGCTTTTGATAAATTCAGATCATATCTTATTGGAACTAAATGTATTGTGCATACTGATAGTCCTGTTATAAAGTATTTAATGATGAAGAAGGATGCAAAACTACAATTAATTAGATGAGTCTTTCTAATCCAATAACTTGATTTTCAAGTTATGGATAGGAAGGGTACTAATAATCAAATAACTTATCATCTGTCAAGGCTTGAACATGAAAATAAAAATGATTTAAATAATGAAACTAATGAGAACTTTCCTGATGAACAAGTATATGAGATTAATGAATGACAAATTCAGTGGTATGCTGATATGGTGAACTACTTGGNTTCTAATCCAATAACTTGATTTTCAAGTTATGGATAGGAAGGGTACTGATAATCAAATAGCTTATCATCTGTAAAGGCTTGAACATGAAAATAAAAATGATTTAAATAATGAAACTAATGAAAACTTTCCTGATGAACAAGTATATGAGATTAATGAATGACAAATTTAGTGGTATGCTGATATGGTGAACTACTTGTTTAGTAATTTTTTACCTTACGGATTAGATAACCATCAAATTAAAAAGTTCATTTATGATTCAAAATTTTAATTTTGGGATGACCCTTATTTATATAAACAATGTAAGGAATTAATTATTCAAAAATGTGTACCACTACAAGAAACTACATTTAAGATTTTACAATCTAGATTTTACTGGCCTACTTTATTTAGGGTTGTTAATAATTATATAAAAATATGTGATCAATGTCAGAGAGTAGGAGATATTTTAAGAAGAGATGAAATGCCCCTAAATTTTATTCTTGAAGTTCAAATCTTTGATATTTGGGGATTAGATCTCATGGGACTGTTTTTACCATCTTTTGGAAAGATTTTTATTTTAATAGCTATGGATTATCTTTCTAAATGGATTGAAGTAGTTATTTTACCTCACTGTGATGCTAAACGTGTTGCAAAATTTTTAAGAAAGAATTTTTTCACAAGATTTGGAATACCACGAGTTATCATTACAGATTTGGGAAGTCATTTCAGGAATAGAATCATTGAAACATTAACTGAAAAATTTTGGATTAAACATCATATTACCATAGCTTTTCAACCTCAGACCAGTGGTTTAGCAGAAGTATCCAATTGAGAAATTAAAAAGAATATTAAAGAGATGGTAAATCCTAAAAGGGTTGATTGGTCTGATAGACTTGATAACGCTTTATGGGCCTATAAGACTGCTTATAATGCAACTATAGGAATGACACCATATAGGCTCATATATGGAAAAGCATGTGACTTGCCAATTGAGTTGGAACATAAAGATTACTGAGCAATTAAAGAGTTTAATTATAATTTGAAAGATGCTGGAGAGAAGTGATTACTAGAATTAAATGAGCTTGATGAATGGAGAAATGAAGCTTATGAGAATGCTAAAATTTCCAAGGTGGAAACAAAATTTAGGCATGATAAGGAAATTCTAAATAGCATTTTGAGCCTGGGCAAGAAGTATTGCTTTATAATTTGCAATTGAAATTATTTACAAGAAAACTTAAATCCAGGTGGCAGGACCATTTATTGGGGTAAGAGTATATCCATATGGAGCTGTTGGTGTTGAAGATCAAAAAACTCTGAGAGTGATCAAGGTAAATGGACACAAAACATTATTATATTTGAATTGCTGTTGTGATGAGTTATATATAGTGATTGTGAGCCTTATACAATTTTTTTGGCACATAACATTATTATATTAAAGGTTTGGAAGAGTGGAAAAAAGAAATTTGAGAACTTAATATATTGGTTTGGCGTTATAGCGCCACAGTTCGAATAACTCCTTTAAACTGCCAAAAATTTAATTTCCTTTCATCTTCCTCTATATAAAACTGTCTAAAATAGAATTTAAGGTATCCCTATGACATTTCTAAGTATTTTAAGGAAATTTGAGAGTGGGAATTTCTTTAAAGAGAACATGGAGAGCATTGACAATGGGAGATTTGAAGATAAGAAGTTGGTGCATGAGGATGCTCAAACCTACTTCAATGAATATCTTGCATTAAGTCTAGAGACACTCATGGACAAATTTAAGAAGATTGAAGGTGAGATTTCTCTTTTGCATAAAAAGTTTGAAAAGTTGTTCCACTAATACGAGCATATGGATTGGCAGTTGAAACTAAAATTCAATAGTTTGGTTTGTTTCCAAGATAATCAAGTGACTATGTTTAGCACCAACAAGTGGATCGACGATAAATTTTCTAATGAATTTCGTCATGCTCCTTTCTACCATTCTTATGATCGAAGATGAGTGAAATGGAGAATATCACTACTGATCAAGAGTGGTCCTAAAGGATTTTTTTATATAGATATTTTTGTTTTAGAGTTATGTGATTCTGTGTGGTGTGCCTAACTTATTTGTTCTAAAACTTAGTGTGGTTTTATTGTCTTTGTTGTATTAACATTGGATGATGTATGTGGTTATTTCATATGTATTGAACTTATAATTAATATAAAAAAACCAATTCTTTTTTGTTGTGAAAAATTGGCCATATGCATTCATATTGGAATCTGCAAACTTGAAATTTGAGAATGACAATGTATTCAATAAATATTAAAGTGGCCGTTAAAACATGAAGAATAGTATTTCTACATCCTATATTTTTTGTTTCCTTTTAAAATTTAAAAAATATTTAATATCTGGATGGGTATAAATGGCGCTATAGCGCCACTTTTGGGCGCTATATCATTATTCATTTGACTATGTAGGGCACTATAGCGCCTCTGACCGACACTATAACGTCGAACTAACCCGTGATTCATTTTAAGAGCCACATTTTTTGCCATTTTCAACCTTGGTTCATCCCTTCCTCCATTTTTTTGCATTTTACTCCCCTAAGGTTTCATTTTGTGCATGGTTGGCTTGGATTTAGGCCTTCAAACTTTGGATTTCTTCATCTTTGGATAAGATCTTCACCTTGGCTTCGGAAAATTTTGATTTGATAATGGATTTCATCCACACTGTGGATTAGGCCGAAAATTTTAAAACTTGATGAAAATAGTGTGAAATCCATGGTTGAATGATTATTTTTGTTGAGATTGTGTTCTTAGTAGTCTTTTGAAGTTGAGTTTGTGATTTTTGGAATTTATCTTGAAAATTTTTAGATCAACATGGCTCCTAGAATGAAAAGAGGGAAGGAAAAAGCAACTTTTGACTCCGATAAGTTTTCCAGTGTAAGGGCACGGGATAGGTACGTTGATATGTAGTAAAAAAAATTGATTACAGAACACAGTTTTTTACGTTCTGATGAAACAATTGAATACTTGATTGTGGATCGACAGTGGGAAAACTTTTGCTATTCCACTGTTGTAATTGTAAATTTAATTTTTTGAGAGTTTTATGCTAACCTGCTGATCCCTTTTTATTATATATAATTATGCTTCTGACTGCACTGCTAAGAACTAGATGTAAGTTCCCTGACAACAAAATCCAAAAACTTGATCCCTATCTGGTACGATAGTACAATAATGTAGGTGCGATTATATTCTTAATTTTTGTTTATTTTTATTTCTTTCTTTGCAACGACACCAAAAACTTGTCTCTAAGGCATGAATAAGTACAACTGTTATATTAAAATATTAGGATACTACGTAAGTATATATATTGTTATCGAGAAATATAGAGCTTTTTGATTAAGTTCTGAAATATTGAGCCCACATGGAGAATGATACAGTGAAAATATATGCATTTTTAGACCCATATTTTATACTTATTTTTGGTAATATTGCACTTTAATGGAAGGTATTTTGATGTTTCATTGCAGGTTGTTGATTTTTAGAGCTTAAAGTGAAAAGGAAGCAAAAAGGATGAAATTTGGAGTCAAAATGAAGTTTTTGAGGAAACACTCAGAGCAGGCAGCACCAAGGTTAGCACCGACGGTGTAGAACAACCAAAAGTAGGAGGATTTTACTCAGCGCCGACGATAGTAAAGGTGGCTCAAACCACATTTCTAAAAGGTTCGATATATGTAGACGATTTTTGAAGAGTTTTTGGAGGCACCACTTGGAGAACCGACCTTGGACATTATTTGGAGTCAAATTTCATAAGAAAACAGGCTCCTCTACGTTCATTTTTTGCTCCACAACGCTCCATCACGCGACATTTTCATAACCCATCTTTATTCTACCACCATATTGGAGTCAATTAGTAATTTTGCTTTCAAATTTAAGAGTTTTTGTGGTGAGATTTAGTGTGAAACTTTTTGTAAGAGTGTTGTAGAAGGAGAAAAGTGAGAGTTCCTTTAGGGTGAAACTTTCCGTAAGAGTGTTGGAGAAGGAGAAAAGTGAGAGAATTCTTCTTCCCGCTTTTCTAAGGAAAGGCTACAAGGGATTTGCTTTGAGAAAGAGTTCCAGATAAGTTTGTTTGTTTATTTAGTGTTGTATGAACTTTCTTTTATATATGAAATTTTTATTTTGTCATATTTTTCTCATAAAGTTTGAGTAGTTCCCTCTATCTTTCCCTCTACTCTGAGATATGGTGAAATGAAGAGATAAAATGAATGTGCCATTATTAAAATATAAAATAAATTGTGATGATTTTTCAACTCTGAACTTAATTTACTTTTCAATATGACCAATTGATTTGTTAAAATATGTTGTGAAACTTATGATCTGGAAAATGGAATAAGAGTTCTACAGCAGAGTGAGGGTCACATTTGATTTTATGAAGGAGAAATTTGTTCAAGAAATTAAGTGCAAATAAATACGGAAATATTCTTTGTTGGGTGTAGAATTGGAGAATCTTTAGGGTGACTCCCCAATTTGGTCTTAGTGTTTAAAAACTAAAGCGAGAGTTAGCCTTCAGGTGAAGGGAAGTAGATAGGTAAATATTCTTTGTTAAGTGTAGAATTGGAGAATCTTTAGGGTGACAGACTAAAATCACCAATTCGGTCTTAGTGTTTAAAAACTAAAGCGAGAGTTAGCCTTCAGGTGAAGGGAAGTGGGAGCTCTAGTGTTGGAGCTGGTATCCTCCTAGCCTTGCCACGTATTTAGGGACTAAATCTAAGATTAACTAGTGATTTTCTATGCACTGTATCAAAGTAGAGAATTAAAATTGCTCTTATTTGGCACAATACATATTATAAACATTTATCTCATCTCATTTCACCAGAATTTCATTGTATTGAGAAGGATGCTTTTTTACATAAGAAATCTTCATTACATGAACATAGTTAGTAGATTAGTAGTTATTATTCAAAATTTACATTTCCATTTTGCTAATATTTAAGTAATTTAGTTTGATTAATATCTCAACATTTGAAATCAGTGAGAATGATTTCGTTTGATTTTCTGTAAATTTTTTGTTAAAATTTATCATTGCTAACTTACACCTTCCCCATTGGATCGATATTTGGGGCTTAAATAGAAGGTCCATTATTGCTTGATAACGATATGTATACTTGCGTAGAATCCTATTATTAATTTCCTATAATTATATACATATTAAACAACTTACTTTTCATATAAGGATCAAGTTTTTGGCCATGTAGTGGTGTCAACTTCATAAATCCTTACATATCAAAATCAGGATCAAGTTTTTATTGCCGTTGTCGGGGAATGTAACATTTAAATTAAATTAAATTAAATTAAATAGTTTTGATAAACTGGGAAATTTAGATAATTTATATATATACAAATATATAAAAACACAAAAAAAAATTTAAAAATAAAAAATAATAAAAAAAGAAATTTATTTAAGAGTTTATTTTTAAAGAATTTTACTTTTCTTACTTTATTTGTTTATGTGAAATATTGGATATGAAGGTTTAGTACCTTATGATTCAGAATTAGAATGTACTCTTAGATAAATTTGAAAACAACAAAGAGAAATTAAGAATTTGAAAGAAATGACAAATAATATAGAAAATCCAATAAATGAGAATCGATAAAGACTTTTAAAAGATTATGTGAATCTGACAGCAGATGAACTTCATTTAACTATTCAAAATCCTGATGTTGCTGCTAATTAATTTGAGCTTAAACCTGCTATTATCCATATGGTACAAAATAATTAGTTTGGAGGATCACCCACTGAAGATCCAAACTTACATCTTGCTAGTTTTTTTGAAATTTATGCTACATTTAAACATGACGGAGTGTCTAATGATGTTGTTAGGCTTAGACATTTTCCTTTTTCATTAAGGGATAAAGCCAAGGCTTGGTTAAATTCATTAGCACCTGAATCTATTAAAACTTGGGGAGAACTATCACAAAATTTCTTGGCTAAATATTTTCACCCTAAGAAACTGCTAAGCTTAGAAATGATTATACATCTTTTTGTCAGTTTCAAGGGGAACCAATACATGAAGCCTGAGAAAGATTTAAGGATCTTCTTCGAAAATGTCCGCACCATGTTTTGCAAAATTAGTTAATAATTCAAACCTTTTACAATGGATTAGTTAAGATCTATTATAGATGCTGTTGTGGGCAGATCATTAATGTCAAAACCTTTTAATGAAGCATATACTTTAATTGAAGAAATGACTACTAACAATTTTCAATGGCCCTCTGAAAGGTAAATCCTAAGAGAGTAGCCAGTATTCATGATTCTGATGTAATGTCTATTTTTACATCTCAAATTGTCTAAAAAGATTGATCAAATAGGAGTGAACTATTCTCAAATACTCCCAATATTAGAAGAAAATTTACTAGGATAGATTATTGATACTCAACCATGTTATGAAACCTTAAACGCTATAAATAATGAAAATAACAATCATTATTCTAACTATTTTAACTCTGGATGAAAAAATTACCCTAATTTTAGTTAGAATAATTATAATAATTTGGTGAATCCAACTATAAATCTGAAAAATCAAGGAAATCCTAATTTTCAACCTTATTATCCTTCAGGATTTAAGTCCAATCCTGACCCACAAGTTAAGAAAAAGAAGTTGACGATGGAAGAATTGATGTTGAATATGAAAAATCAAAGACAGAATTAAGGGGCTCCTATTAGAAATATTGAAAATCAATTAGAATATGTTGCTACTACACTTAGTAACAGACCTTCCAAAAATTTTCCGAGTACTGTGGAAGTTGATCCAAAAGATCAAAATAAAGAGCAAGTTAAAGCTATTCAATTACAATGTGGAAGAGGAATTAAAACAAGAATCCAAAGAGAAACTGAAGTTGATGAAGAGAAGGAAGAAATGGAAAATGATCAACAGAAAAATGAACAAACCCAAGCTCCTTTAGAAAACCATTACCTCCATTTCCTCAAAGACTGAAGCAAAAGAATAAAGATAAACAATTTACAAAACTTTTGGAAATCCTTAAGAAGTTAACAATAAATATTCCTTTTGTTGAAGCTTTAGAAAAAATGCCAAGTTATGCGAAATTTATGAAGGATGTACCAAATAAGAAAAGGAAGCTTACAAATCATGAGACCGTTGCACTCAGTATAGAGTGTAGTGCTATTATTCAGAAAAAGCTTCTTAAAAAATTAAAAGATCCTAGTAGTTTTACTATACCCTGTGCAATTGGTGAAAAGTTTTATGAAAAAGCTTTATTTGATTTAGGAGCGAGTATCAATCTTATGCCCATATCAATTTTAAAACATTTAGATTTGGGAGAAATTTCCTCTACTACTGTAACTCTTCAGTTAGCTGACCGATCAATAACTTATCTAAAAGAGGTTATAGAGGATGTACTAATAAAAGTGGATAAATTTATTTTCCCTATAAACTTTATAGTATTTGATATGGAGGAAGATAAAGAGATTCCTATTATTTTAGGGAGACCATTTCTTGCAACAGGAAGATCTGTAATAGATGTAGAAAAAGGAGAATTAATAATGAGAGTTAATGATCAAGAAATAAAATTTAATATCGCAAAAGCTATGAAATATTCTGCAATAGAAAAAGATAATGAATGTTTTTGGACGGAAGTAGCTGATTATCTAAGTAATGAATAATTTAAGAAAGAATTCGAAGATAAATTTAAGCAAGGAGAGATTTTTGAGAATGAAGATGAAATTATAGAAGAAAATTCAGATTATATTCAGGGCAAATTTGAAATGTTAGACTTGTTGGAAAATTATAGTAAAAATCTTATCCCTTCAAGTATTAAACCACCTGAACTTGAATTAAAGATATTACCTGCCCATTTATAGTATGTATTTTTAGGACAGTCATCTATATTGTCAGTTATTATATCTTCCAAGTTAACTGAGATCCAGGAACAAAAGTTAATAGAAAAATTGAAAAAAGATATAAAAAGGCTTTTGGATGGACTTTAGCAGATATTAAAGAAATTAGTCCTTCAATTTGTATGCATAGAATTTTATTAGATGAATAATATGAACCTAAAGCTGATCCTCAGAGAAGAGTAAAACCAATAATGAAAGAAGTTGTTAAAAAAGAGATTTTAAAATGGTTAGACGCTGGAATTATATATCCTATTTCAGTAGTGCTTGGTTAAGCCCAATTCTCTGTGTCTCAAATAAAGGAGGAGTGACGGTTGAAGAAATGAGAAAAATGAATTAATACCAATAAGACAAGTAACTGGTTGGTGAATTTTCATTAACTGTAGAAAATTAAATATGGCCACCAAAAAATATCACTTTCTCATACCCTTCCTAGACCAAATGTTGGATAAATTGGCTGAGAATAAGTATTATTGCTTTTTAGATGGATATACCGGTAATCACCAAATTCCAATTGCCCTAGAGGATCAAGAGAAATCAACATTTACAAGTACATAGGGAACATTTTCTTTTCGTAGATTGCCTTTTGAACAATGCAATGCACCTGCAACATTTCAAAGATGTATGATGCCAATTTTTAGTAATTTTATAGAACATGGAATGGAAGTGTTTATGGATAATTTTTTTGTATTTAGGATTTTGTTTGAATTATGCCTTAATAACTTAGAAAAAGTTCTGGAAGTATGTGAAAAAATCAATTTAGTATTAAATTGGAAAAAAATGTCAATTTATGGTTACAGGAGGTATTGTACTCGGGCATAAAATTTCTGAAAAAGGAATGGAGGTAGATCTTGTAAAAATCGAGTTATAGAAAAATTACCACCACCTACTAGTGTTAAAGGGGTGAGAAGTTTTCTAGGACATGTTGGTTTTTAGAGGCGTTACATAAAAATTTTTTCAAAAATAATTAAGCATCTATGCCAACTTTTAAAAAAAAGATACAAAATTTGATTTTAATGAAGAATGCATAAAAGAAATTGAATTATTAAAAAAAAAATTAGTCACTGCACCTATAATAGTATCATCCAACTGGGAGAAACTATTTGAAATAATGTGCGATACTAGTGATTATGCTATTGGGACTGTATCAGGATAAAGACACGACAAAGTTTTTAAAGTTATATATTATGCTAGTAAGACTCTAAACGAAGCTCGAATTAATTATACTACTACTGAAAGAGAGTTATTAGCTATTGTTTATGCCTTTGTTAAATTTAGACCTTATTTAATTAGAATTAAATGTATAGTGCATACAGATCATTCTGCTATTAAATATTTAATGCAAAAGAAGGATGTTAAACCAAGATTAATTAGATGGATACTTATATTGCAAGAATTTGATTTTACCGTGATTGATAGAAATGGAAATGATAATCAAATAACTAATCATTTGTCTAGAATAGAAAAAGAAATATTAACTAATTTTGCAAATGAAATTTTAGAGAATTTCCCTGATGAACAATTATATAGTATTGATGAAATTGATGTTTCGTAGTATGCTGATATAGTAAATTATATTGTAAGTGATATTCTACCACCTGATATAAAAAGTTAATAATTAAAGAAGTTTATATATGATTCAAAAGACTATTTTTGGGATGACCCACACTTATATAAACAATTTAAAGATCTAATTATTAGAAGATGTGCGCCTTATGAAGAAACTCAACAGATAATTGAAAGATGCCATGATTCTAAATTTGGAGGACATTTTGGAACAAATAAATCTGCATATAAAATTTTACAAGCTAGATTTTATTGTCCTACTATTTTTAAAGATGTTAATGAATATATTAAAGCATGTGATAAATGTCAACTCGTAGGAAATATACTAGAAGAAATGAAATGCCTCTAAATTACACATTGGAAGTTGACATTTTTGATGTGTGGGGATTAGATTTTATGGGACCATTTATGCCTTTATTTGGAAACTTATATATATTACTTACTGTTGATTATATGTCCAAATGGATTTAAGCTATTGATATACCTAGATGTGATGCTTGGAGTGTTTTTAAAGTTTTAATTACGAATATTTTTACAAGATATGGAATACTGAAAGTAATTATTAGTAATGGAGGATCTCATTTCAGGAATAAGAGAATAAAAAAATTAATTAAAAAAATGATATTATGCATAGATTCTCTACAGCTTGTCATCCTCACACTAGTGGTCTAGCAGAAATATCAAATTGTGAAATTAAACGCATTTTAGAAAAAAACTGTAAATCCTTATAAATTGGATTGGTCCGCTAGACTTGATATAGCATTATGGGCATACAGAACTGTTTATAAGACTCCTATAGGAATGTCCCTATATAAACAGATATTTGGAGAAACATGCCACTTACCAGTAGAATTGACATAAAGCATTTTAGGCTATTAAAGAATTTAATTTTAATTTAAAGGATGTTGGTGAGAAAATGCATAAAGCATTTTGGGCTATTAAGGAATTTAATTTTAATCTAAAAGATGCTGGTGAGAAAAAATTATTGTAACTCATTCAACTTGAAGAGATTAGAAACGAAGGATATGATAATGAAAAAATTCATAAAGAGAAAATGAAAATATGGCATGATTGGACGATTATTCAGAAGAAATTTGAACATGGACAAGAAGTTATATTATATAATACAAGATTCAGATTGTTTTGAGGAAAATTGAAATCTAGATAGTTAGGACCATTTAAAGTGATTAAATTTTATCATTATGGAACTATTGTGATTAAAGATCCTAACACTGGAAAGATATTTAAAGTTAATAAGCATCGTTTGAAACACTATTATGAAGGACACATACCTCAATTTAAAGAAGTTTTAATGTTAATTCAACAAAACTAAACAAATTTTATGTCGGGCTGACGACGTTAAACGAAGCACTTTGTGGGAGGCAACCCATACTTATATGTCTATGTATTACTATTTAGTTTGTTTAGTGTCTTATATATTAGTAGATAATAATTCAACACAATTGCATTTATTATAAATTAAGTTCAATATTGGTATTGGAAGAAATGTTGGAATCTAATTGAACGATAAATGAAAATCATAAAAATTTGGCCATTGGTGCCGACGGCGCCCAAGAAAACGGATCTCATCACCGGCAACGCCCATCGGGAGCGCTGGTGGCGCCGAGAGCGGTTGAACGGTTCCTGCGACTTTTGGTGGGATTTTGCTCCATAATAACCTCTGAGAGGTGGTTTTAAAGTCCTAATAACTTCCTAAGATGCCTAGAAGCTTTTGATTTTTGGATTTCATGGCTTTCAATTTCAGAAATACTTTAAGGTATGGAGTTTTCAATAGAAGAAAGTTTATTAGTTTCGACGCGCAGAGATTATACGATAAATTTATTACAAAGAAGAGAATGATCAAGGTAAGAGGATTTGTTAATCATGGGTTGATCAATCCAAGTGCTCAAGTTGATAAGATTATTCTGCAAAGATGATGAGAAGTTCTGTGTTAAACTACCGCTGCGGTTGTTGTACTTGTAGTGATGGAGTTCAATGTAAATCTACAAGGAATTACCTAAGGAGTTGTCTTTGTACGAGGTAGGGCTATACCATTTACTTCTGTGAGGATTAATGAATTGTATATGATTGAAAATGTTCCTATCTGTCATTATGCAAATTTCATTCCTATGCAAAATTTGATGCAAGATATTTATAATTTTCTGACGGATGAAAGTGATAAGTGGGAAGTATGAGATGAAGGATATATTATTTTTCCTGCTACATCACTTAATCCAATTTCGAAGCAGTGACATTTCTTTATTTGTACAAATTACTCTCTACTATGAAGATCAGTAGAGTCACCATAGTGAGTGCTATTTTAAACTACTGTATTCAAATGGAGAAGCTTATTGATATAGGTTCAATTATATTTAAATCTGTGATGGGAATCATTATGAATGGGCCAATTTATGGACTTGGGTATCCTTCTACAATTTTTTTGATTTGCAGTTAATCCCAAGTGCTATATGAAAATTAAGCTAAAGTTTTACTACCATGGAAGCCCATGATTCTTATTGATGATCAGTATATTGGTAATGGAAATGAAGCACTAAATACTATTATAAATCATTCTTCACATGCTTCAACTCTATTAATGCCACTAACAGTTGGAAGTTTGCTTGCTTTAGAGAAGAAATTGAAGAAAATTGAAAGAGAAATTCAGAGTATTATGAATGCAGTGGGGGATCTCAAGTACCTTTTTGATCACTTAGATTGGAGGATGAAAGAGAATTTTGATCACACTGGAATTTTTGAAGCAGAATTAGTTCGAATGTTTAAAGAAAAGGGGTGGGTTGAAGAAAATTTGATAGATAAATTCTTGTACCGATCCTATGGAAGATATTAGAGGAGGTGAAAGCACTGAAGATGAGGCTGAATGATTGAAGATTGTGAATTCTCTACTTAAAAGTGTTTATGTGTTTAGTGTAATTTTGCGGATTTGGTTAGGTTTGATTTGTTTTTTTTTCTTTCGAATTCTGAACTTTGATTATGTGTATAGTTTTGTGTCAGCATTTAGTGTTGTGGCTTGATTTTGATGTTGATTTATAATTAGTTTGCTTAATAGGTGTGAATTTGTGATTGTGAATTGTGTTTGTAAAAAGAGTATTTTCATATATAAAAGATTGTTTGTTATTGTTTGTGAAAATGATTATTTGTGAAATGTATATTTATGAATTTAGATAAAAAATTGTGTTTAAAAATACTAAAAACTTTGGAGAAAATTGAAAATTTGAAAATCAAAATAGTGAAATTCGGTCCTTCAGTGCTAACGACGCCTTCGACCTGAGGGGATGAATTAACCCTTTAATTCATGATTTTCACCCCAAACCTCCATTTTTACCCTNATGAGTTTATATAAAAAATTGTGTTTAAAAATACTAAAAACTTTGGAGAAAATTGAAAGGAAATTGAAAATTCAAAAATCAAAATAGTGAAATTCGGTCCTTCAGTGCTAACAACGCCTTCGACCTGAGAGGGACGAATTAACCCTTTAATTCATGGTTTTCACCCCAAACCTCCGTTTTTACCCCTTAAGTCACCTTCAACCTTCAGTTTTGCACCTAGGGCTTGATTTGGGTGGATTTGAGGCTATTTAGAGGCAAAGGAAATACAGATTTCATCTTCTCTATGTAAGAGCTACACTTTAAATTATAAATTTTTTATTTTCACCAAAGATTTTTCTCACATTGACTAGATCCAAAATTTTGAAATTTTTTTGAGAGATTTTAAGAAAATGCTTTGGTGAAGAACTCTTACCAAGTGGATTTAAGTTTAAAGTGATTTACATTTTGGTTTTCAAAATTTTGTGATTTATTTGGATTTTTTTTTTAAATTTTTCTAGATTTCCTATGGCACCAAGATTGAGTAAAAGGAAAGTAGAATATCATGAGCAAAGGTTTATTAACTTTATATCCAGTGCTTGATTTCATAGTCTTCAAGAAAATAAAAAAGTGATTCAGGACCGAGGTTTTAAAAATCCGAGAGGAGAAGTTGAACGATTGATTATTGCTCGGCAGTGGGAAAACTTCTGTTATTTTACTGTTGATGCAATAGTTGGGATTGTGATGGAAGGTTATGCCAACCTTCCTGAGGCTTCTGATGATTTTGTTTTTGTAAGAGGAATNTTATAAATTTTTTATTTTCACCAAAGATTTTTCTCACATTGACTAGATCCAAAATTTTGAAATTTTTTTGAGTGATTTTAAGAAAATGCTTTGGTGAAGAACTCTTACCTAGTGGATTTAAGTTTAAAGTGATTTACATTTTGATTTTCAAAATTTTGGGATTTATTTGGATTTTTTTTAAAATTTTTCTAGATTTCATATGGCACCAAGATTAAGTAAAAGGAAAGTAGAATATGATGAGCAAAGGTTTATTAACTTTAGAGCCAGTGCTCGATTTCATAGTCTTCAAGAAAATAAAAAAGTGATTCAGGACCGAGGTTTTAAAAATCCAAGAGGAGAAGTTGAACGATTGATTATTGCTCGGCAGTGGGAAAACTTCTGCTATTTTACTGTCGATGCAATAGTTGGGATTGTGATGGAAGTTTATGCCAACCTTCCTGAGGCTTCTGTTGATTTTGTTTTTGTAAGAGGAAAAAGGGTGGAGTTTACTCCAAGAAAAATCAATGAGTTTTATCAACTAGAAGATGTTTATAGATGCCAGTATCATTCATTTTCTGCTACAGATCAAGCTTTAGATGAAGTTATTTCTTTTTAGACTAGTGAAAAATGGTCTTGGAAAATAAAGAATGGACTTAAAGTTAACTTTCACCTTTCTATGTTAAATATAGTGTCTAAGGCGTGACATTATATTATTTCTGGGAGGATGACTCCAACAAACCATCATAGTGAAGTGACCAAGAATAGAGCTATCCTGAACTTCTGTATTCAGCAAGTGATGGATATAAATGTAGGCTTTATCATTTATATGAACATTCAATTTATTACTCTGGGAGGATCAGATGATGATTCAACATGGAGATATTTTGAGGATGGATCATAAGATGCAGAATATGGAGGCCAGAAATACTCACACTGATGATCTGATTCGTCAGAAATTTGAGTATGATGCTGCTTATGATGATGCTTTAGTGAGATACCTGAGGGGGTAACCATACAGTTCAGTTCCCTGTTCACCCTACTTATACTCTATATCAACAACAAAAGTTAGATGTCAATGATAAGGAAGATGATGTCTGGTGATCTTTTTATTTGTTTGTTTGTACTTGTTTGTACTGTGTGATTGTATTGTTTGTGTTATATTGTTGTTGAGACTCTGTTGTTATGTAATGTGAAACTGTATTGTGAAAAACTGCTTTCATTTTTATAATTTAACTTAGTTCTGTTGTTATTTTTCAGCACTTTGGTTATGTTCTTTGATTAGCTCTTTCTCAGCAAATTTTATATGTATTATGTGCAATTTAATGTTTTTAGCCTTGTAGTTTTCATATTAGCACCTGCAGTATTTCAAAATTTATGTTCAAAAATCAAAATCTCCAACAGGTATGAATTTTTTTTATGTATTTAATTTTGTCTTTCACCCTTCATTTTTAAAGTTCTTCATGTAAAAAGAAATTATTTTAAAAATTTAAGTTTGGGGGGAATAAGAAAATTCATTTTTAGAAAAAGAGAAAGAACTTAATTTTATTTGTCCTCACTTAACTAAATTTTCAAAATTTTAAAGCTAACATGACCTTCGGTATTAAGGGTTAACTCTAGATAACTATATTTATGTTTCTAAATATATCGAAAATTTAAGGAAAAATTTTCTATAACAAAGGTTAATTCTAGGGGCTAAGATATTTTATAAAAGAGAATAATACTATGTTTTTCTATTTTTGAAATATTAAAAAAATTCTAAAAGATTCATGTAAAAAAAAAAGAATTAAACTTTTTGAAATCTTTAAGTTAATATAAATTTATTAAGTGAAAAAATGTAAAAAGTTTTTAACTTTATGAAGAGGATAGTGAAGTTCAAAATCATTAAAGGCTATCCAGATATAGTAATCCTCACAAAAAGAAAAAAAATAAAAGAAAAAAAAGAAAAGAAAAAGAAAAGTTGTAGGGAGAAGCTTGAGGAGATGCCTAATTAAAAATTGGCTTCACTTGAATCAACTTAAGGAAAAAGACTTTGATACATTTTCTATACTTTTGATTTGAATATTAACTTAATTATTAATAAATTTTTATGAAGGTTTTTTCATATGAATTTCGTAAGTGATTTTAATATAACAAATTGAAATTTTTCTTGAAAAAAAAAGAGGATAAAAAACTTTAAACTTAATTACTGAATATCTTTACACCTTTAGTATTAACTAGAATTGTTTTGAATTTTTCTTAAGTTAAACTATTAANGGATGACTCCAACAAACCATCATAGTGAAGTGACCAAGAATAGAGCTATCCTGAACTTCTGTATTCAGCAAGCGATGGATATAAATGTAGGCTTTATCATTTATATGAACATTCAATTTATTACTCTGAGAGGACGAGATGATGATTCAACATGGAGATATTTTGAGGATGGATCATAAGATGCAAAATATGGAGGCCAGAAATACTCACACTGATGATCTGATTTGTCAGAAANTGAAGGTTTAGTACCTTATGATTCAGAATTAGAATGTACTATTAGAAAAATTTGAAAACAACAAAGAGAAATTAAAAATTTGAAAGAAATGACAAATAATATAGAAAATCCAATAAATGAGAATCGATACAGACTTTTAAAAGATTATGCAAATCTGACAGCAGATGAACTTCACTTAACTATTCAAAATCCTGATGTTGCTGCTAATTCATTTGAGCTTAAACCTGCTATTGTCCAAATGGTACAAAATAATTAGTTTGGAGGATCACCCACTGAAGATCCTAACTTACATCTTACTAGTTTTTTTGAAATTTATGCTACATTTAAACATGACGGAGTGTCTAATGATGTTGTTAGGCTTAGACATTTTTCTTTTTCATTAAGGGATAAAGCCAAGGCTTGGTTAAATTCATTAGCACCTGGATCTATTACAACTTGGGGACAACTATCACAAAATTTCTTGGCTAAATATTTTTCACCCCTAAAAAACTGCTAAGCTTAGAAATGATATTACATCTTTTTGTCAGTTTGAAGGGGAACCAATACATGAAGCCTGAGAAAGATTTAAGGATCTTCTTAGAAAATGTCCGCACCATGTTTTGCAAAATTAGTTAATAATTCAAACCTTTTACAATGGATTAGTTAAGATCTATTATAGATGCTGCTGTAGGCAGATCATTAATGTCAAAACCTTTTAATGAAGCATATTCTTTAATTGAAGAAATGGCTACTAACAATTTTCAATGGCCCTCTGAAAAGGTAAATCCTAAGAGAGTAGCCAGTATTCATGATTCTGATGTAATGTCTATTTTTACATCTCAAATTGTCTAAAAAGATTGATCAAATAGGAGTGAACTATTCTCAAATACTCCCAGTATTAGAAGAAAATTCACTAGGATAGATTATTGATACTCAACCATGTTATGAAACCTTAAACGCTATAAATAATCAAAAGAACAATCATTATTCTAACTATTTTAACTATGGATGAAAAAATTACCCTAATTTTAGTTAGAATAATTATAATAATTTGGTGAATCCATCTATAAATCTAAAAAATCAAGGAAATCCTAATTTTCAACCTTATTATCCTTCAGAATTTAAGTCCAATCCTAACCCACAAGTTAAGAAAAAGAAGTTGACGATGGAAGAATTGATGTTGAATATGGAAAATCAAATACAAAATTAAGGGGCTCCTATTAGAAATATTGAAAATCAATTAGAATATGTTGCTACTACACTTAGTAACAGACCTTCCAGAATTTTTCCGAGTACTGTGGAAGTTAATCCAAAAGATCAAAATAAAGAGCAAGTTAAAGCTATTCAATTACGATGTGGAAAAGGAATTGAAACAAGAATCCAAAGAGAAACTGAAGTTGATGAAGAGAAGGAAGAAATGGAAAATGATCAACAGAAAAATGAACAAACACAAGCTCCATTAGAAAACCATTACCTCGAAGTAGAAGAATAAAGATAAACAATTTACAAAATTTTTGGAAATCCTTAAGAAGTTAACGATATAAAATGAACAAACACAGAGCCCTGTAGAAAAACCATTACCTCTGTTTCCTCAAAGACTAAAACAAAAGATAAACAATTTACAAAATTTTTGGAAATCCTTAAGAAGTTAACAATAAATATTCCTTTTATTGAAGCTTTAGAACAAATGCCAAGTTATGAAAAATTTACGAAGGATGTACCAAATAAGAAAAGGAAGCTTACAGATCATGAGACCGTTGCACTCAGTATAGAGTGTAGTGCTATTATTCAGAAAAAGCTTCCTAACAAATTAAAAGATCATAGTAGTTTTACTATACCTTGTGCAATTGGTGAAAAGTTTTATGAAAAAGCTTTATTTGATTAAGGAGCGAGTATCAATCTTATGCCCATATCAATTTGAAAACATTTAGATTTAGGAGAAATTTTTCCTACTACTGTAACTCTTCAGTTAGCTGACCGATCAATAACTTATCTAAAAGAAGTTATAGAGGATGTACTAATAAAAGTGGATAAATTTATTTTCCCTATAAACTTTATAGTATTTGATATGGAGGAAGATAAAGAGATTCCTATTATTTTAGGGAGACCATTTCTTGCAACAGGAAGAGCTGTAATAGATGTAGAAAAAGGAGAATTAATAATGAGAGTTAATGATCAAGAAATAAAATTTAATATAGCAAAAGCTATGAAATATCCTACAATAGAAAAAGATAATGAATGTTTCAGGATGGAAGTAGCTGATTATCTAAGTAATGAATAATTTAAGAAAGAATTCAAAGATAAATTTAAGCAAGGAGAGATTTTTGAGAATGAAGATGAAATTAAAGAAGAAAATTCGGATTATATTGAGGGCAAATTTGAAATGTTAGACTTGTTGGAAAATAATAGTAAAAATCTTATCCCTTCAAGTATTAAACCACCTGAACTTGAATTAAAGATATTACCTGCCCATTTATAGTATGTATTTTTAGGACAGTCATCTACATTGTCGGTTATTATATCTTCCAAGTTAACTGAGATCCAGGAACAAAAGTTAATAGAAATGTTGAGAAAAGATATAAAAAGGCTTTTGGATGGACTTTAGCAAATATTAAAGGAATTAGTCCTTCAATTTGTATGCACAAAATTATTAGCAGATATTAAAGGAATTAGTCCTTCAATTTGTATGCATAGAATTTTATTAGATGAATAATATGAACCTAAAGCTGATCCTAAGAGAAGATTAAAACCAATAATGAAAGAATTTGCTAAAAAGAGATTTTAAAATGGTTAGATGCTGGAATTATATATCCTATTTCAGATAGTGCTTGGGTAAGCCCAATTCTCTGTGTCTCGAAGAAAGGAGGAGTGACTGTTGAAGAAAATGAGAAAAATGAATTAATACCAATAAGACAAGTAACTGGTTGGTGAATTTTCATTAACTGTAGAAAATTAAATATGACCGCCAAAAAAGATCACTTTCTCATACCCTTGCTAGACCAAATGTTGGATAGATTGACTGAGAATAAGTATTACTGCTTTTTAGATGGATATACCGGTTATCACCAAATTCCAATTGCCCTAGAGGATCAAGAGAAATCAACATTTACAAGTACATAGGGAACATTTTCTTTTCGTAGATTGCCTTTTGAACAATGCAATGCACCTGCAACATTTCAAAGATGTATGATGCCAATTTTTAGTAATTTTATAGAACATGGAATGGAAGTGTTTATGGATAATTTTTTTGTATCTAGGATTTTGTTTGAATTATGCCTTAATAATTTAGAAAAAGTTCTGGAAGTATGTGAAAAAATCAATTTAGTATTAAATTGGGAAAAAAATTCAATTTATGGTTGCAGGAGGTATTGTACTCGGGCATAAAATTTCTGAAAAAGGAATGGAGGTAGATCCTGCAAAAATCCAAGTTATAGAAAAATTACCACCACCTACTAGTGTTAAAGGAGTGAGAAGTTTTCTAGGACATGTTGATTTTTATAGGCGTCACATAAAATTTTTTTCAAAAATAATTAAGCATCTATGCCAACTTTTAGAAAAAGATACAAAATTTGATTTTAATGAAGAATGCATAAAAGAAATTGAATTATTAAAGAAAAAATTAGTCACTGCACCTATAATAGTATCACCCGACTCGAAGAAACTATTTGCTGTTGGGACTATATCAGGATAAAGACATGACAAAGTTTTTAAAGTTATTTATTATGCTAGTAAGACTCTAAATGAAGCTCAAATTAATTATACTACTACTGAAAGAGAGTTATTAGCTATTATTTATGCCTTTGTTAAATTTAGACCTTATTTAATTAGAACTAAATGTATAGTGCATACAGATCAGTCTGCTATTAAATATTTAATACAAAAGAAGGATGCTAAACCAAGATTAATTAGATGGATACTTCTATTGCAAGAATTTGATTTTACCGTGATTGATAGAAATGGAAATGATAATCAAATAACTAATCATTTGTCTAGAATAGAAAAAGAAATATTAACTAATTTTGCAAATGAAATTTTAGAGTCCCTGATGAACAATTATATAGTATTGATGAAATTGATGTTTCGTAGTATGCTGATATAGTAAATTATATTGTAAGTGATATTCTACCACCTGATATAAAAAGTTAATAATTAAAGAAGTTTATATATGATTCAAAAGACTATTTTTGGGATGACCCACACTTATATAAATAATGTAAAGATCTAATTATTACAAGATGTGCACCTTATGAAGAAACTCAACAGATAATTGAAAGATGCCATGATTCTGAATTTGGAGGACATTTTGGAATAAATAAAACTGCATATAAAATTTTACAAGCTAGATTTTATTGTCCTACTATTTTTAAAGATACTAATGAATATATTAAAGCATGTGATAGATGTCAACTTGTAGGAAAAATACTAGAAGAAATAAAATGCCTCTAAATTACACATTGGAAGTTGACATTTTTGATGTGTGGGGATTAGATTTTATGGTACCATTTATGCCTTTATTTGGAAACTTATATATATTACTTATTGTTGATTATATGTCCAAATGGATTTAAGTTATTGATATACCTAGATGTGATGCTTGGAGTGTTTCTAAAGTTTTAATTATAAATATTTTTACAAGATATGGAATACCGAAAGTAATTATTAGTAATGGAGAATCTCATTTCAGGAATAAGAGAATCAAAAAATTAATTAAAAAAATGATATTATGCATAGATTCTCTACTGCTTATCATCCTCACACTAGTGGTTTAGCAGAAATATCAAATTATGAAATTAAACGCATTTTAGAAAAAAAACTGTAAATTCTTATAAATTGGATTGGTCCGCTAGACTTGATATAGCATTATGGACATACAGAACTGTTTATAAAACTCCTATAGGAATGTCCCTATATAAACAGATATTTGGAAAAACATGCCACTTACCTTTAGAATTAGAGTATAAAGCATTTTGGGCTATTAAGGAATTTAATTTTAATCTAAAAGATGGTGGTGAGAAAAGATTATTGCAACTCAATGAACTTGAAGAGATTAGAAATGAAGCATATGATAATGAAAAAATTCATAAAGAGGAAATGAAAATATGGCATGATCGGACGATTATTCAAAAGAAATTTGAACATGGACAAGAAGTTATATTATATAATACAAGATTGAGATTGTTTTGAGGAAAATTGAAATCTAGATGGTTAGGACCATTTAAAGTGATTAAAGTTTATCATTATGGAACTATTGTGATTAAAGATCCTAACACTGGAAAGATATTTAAAGTTAATGAGCATCGTTTGAAACACTATTATGAAGGACACATACCTCAATTTAAAGAAGTTTTAATCTTAATTCAACAAAACTAAACAAATTCTATGTCGGGCTGACGACGTTAAACAAAGCGCTTTGTGGGAGGCAACCCATACTTATATGTCTATGTATTACTATTTAGTTTGTTTAGTGTCTTATATATTAGTAGATAATAATTCAACACAATTGCATTTATTATAAATTAAGTTCAATATTGGTATTGGAAGAAATGTTGGAATCTAATTGAACGATAAATGAAAATCATAAAAATTTGACCATTGGTGCCGACGGCGCCCAAGAAAACGGATCTCATCACCAGCAGCGCCCATCTGGAGTGCTGGTGGCGCCGAGAGCGGTTGAACGGTTCCTGCAACTTTTGGTGGGATTTTGCTCCATAATAACCTCTGAGAGGTGTTTTTAAAGTCCTAATAACTTCCTAAGATGCCTAGAAGCTTTCGATTTTTGGATTTCGGGCTTTCAATTCCAGAAATATTTTAAGGTATGGAGTTTTCAATAGAAAAAAGTTTATTAGTTTTGACGCGCAGAGATTATACGATAAAGTTATTACAAAGAAGAGATTGATCAAGGTAAGAGGATTTGTTAATCATGGGTTGATCAATCCAAGTGCTCAAGTTGACAAGATTATTCTGCAAAGATGATGAGAAGTTCTGTGTTAAACTACCGCTGCGGTTGTTGTACTTGTAGTGATGGAGTTCAATGCAAATCTACATGGAATTACCTAAGGAGTTGTCTTTGTATGAGGTAAGGCTATACCATTTACTTCTATGAGGATTAATGAATTGTATATGATTGAAAATGTTCCTATCTGTCATTATGCAAATTTCATTCCTATGCAAAATTTGATGCAAGATATTTATAATTTTCTGACGGATGAAAGTGATATGTAGGAAGTATGAGATGAAGGATATATTATTTTTCCTGCTTCATCACTTAATCCAATTTTGAAGTAGTGACATTTCTTCATTTGTGCAAAATTACTCTCTACTATGAAGATCAGTAGAGTCACCATAGAGAGTGCTATTTTAAACTACTGTATTCAAATGGAGAAGCTTATTGATATAGGTTCAATTATATTTAAATCTGTGATGGGAATCATTATGAATGGGCCAATTTATGGACTTGGGTATCCTTCTACAATTTTTTTGATTTGCAGTTAATCCCAAGTGCTATATGAAAATTAAGCTAAAGTTTTACTACCATGGAAGCCCATGATTCTTATTGATGATCAGTATATTGGTAATGGAAATGAAGCACTAAATACTATTATAAATCATTCTTCACATGCTTCAACTCCATTAATGCCACCAACAATTGGAAGTTCGCTTGCTTTAGAGAAGAAATTGAAGAAAATTGAAAGAGAACTTCAGAGTATTATGAATGCAGTGGGAGATCTCAAGTACCTTTTTGATCACTTAGATTGGAGAATGAAAGAGAATTTTGATCACACTGGAATTTTTGAAGCAGAATTAGTTCGGATGTTTAAAGAAAAGGGGTGGGTTGAAGAAAATTTGATAGATCAATTCTTGTACCGATCCTATGGGAGATATTAGAGGAGGTGAAAGCACTGAAGATGAGGCTGAATGATTGAAGATTGTGAATTCTCTACTTACTTAAAAGTGTTTATGTGTTTGGTGTATTTTTGCGGATTTGGTTAGGTTTGATTTGGTTTGTTTTTTCTTTAGAATTCTGAACTTTGATTATGTGTATAGTTTTGTGTCAACATTTAGTGTTGTGGCTTGATTTTGATGTTGATTTATAATTAGTTTGCTTAATAGGTGTGAATTTGTGATTGTGAAATGTGTTTGTAAAAAGTGTATTTTCATATATAAAAGATTGTTTGTTATTGTTTGTGAAAATGATTATTTGTGAAATGTATATTTATGAGTTTATATAAAAAATTGTGTTTAAAAATACTAAAAACTTTGGAGAAAATTGAAA
>JXCR01136153.1:60729-75082 GCA_002079205.1 Phalaenopsis hybrid cultivar | reverse complement strand
ACTTAATTACTGAATATCTTTACACCTTTAGTATTAACTGGAATTGTTTTGAATTTTTCTTAAGTTAAACTATTATGTTTAGAGAACTAAAATATGGAAGTCTAAAAGTCAAATTCTTTACCATAAGTTATATTTTTATGTAGTAGAGAAGTTACCTGAGGACAGTGTTGACCTCACTTTTGGTTGAGGTTTAGTTTTTCCTCTTTAGTAGCCTAAGGTCTATCCATAGAACATGGAACCCTCACCATTAGAAATTCTACACTCTTCTCTACTCAACTTGGAATTCCACATATTGGTCCTAACCTCTAGCACTTAGTAGGTGGGATCACTATGGGGGAAACTCAAGATGAGTCACCCTTAGAACTGCTAGTCCTTAGGGTTGACCCTGGGTGTTGGTCTAGGGCTAAGGCACTCACTTGCAATCACTCGCACTCACAATCACTCACTACCCTAAACCTAGAACTTCTAGGCTCTGGTCCCTTGATACTTTTGGGAGACTCCTGTAGGTGGTCCCCTAAACCCACTAGCCCTAGGCTAGGGTTTAGCTAAGACCAATACATAGAAGACCCAAAATGGGGTTTTCATTGGTCCATGGCTTATTGATGGTGGTTTGCACTCCAACTTTACCAAGACACCAACCTAGTCTTTTGCCCCTAAATTCCCCCAAATTACCTAGATAGCTTTGGGACCCAAAGTTTTGCCAAAATTCCTAAATTTACTCAAAATACCTAACTTGACTCAAAAATCATTTCAAACACCTTGAAAACACCCAAACTACCCAAAATCACCAAAATTGGCCAAATTACCAAAATACCCCTTACCCCAAAATTCCAAAAATTCCAAAAAATCCCAAAAATTCCCAAAACCTCTCAAATATTCTCAATTTCATTTTTCTCAACTATCACATGACCCAATTTGGCCAATTTAACCATCTCAAATTGCCCTTTAAAGGTTCATATTTTCCCTAAATTACCTCAAATGTCTAGCCAATTGGTCTCAATTTACCCCAATTTTAACTTTAAACTCAAATTAACCCTTGATATTACCAAAATAAACCAAACCCAAGCTCAATTGACCCATGCTTTGAGCCCAATTTTGATTTAGATCAAAACCCAATTTTGGCCCCATGACTTGGTTCCACAAAATTGAGCCAATAGTCCACTCAATTGGCCATAATTTGTGTTGAAAAACCTTCATAACATCCCCATACATCAAACTTGAACTTCAATTGGCCTTGGTGAGACCTCAAATTCATTTGATTTCAACCTAAGTCCAAAATCCCCAATTTGGCCTCAAATTAGTCATGTCCCTAAACTTCACCAAATTGAGGGCCTTAACCCCAAAATTTCCACTCCATCCCTTCATGAAAAATCTGCAAAACACTTTCCTTGATCATTTGGACCATTCAATTTGGACTTAGCCCAAGGCTAGCCCAACCTAGACCCATTTCTAACCCAACATACCCAAAATTGACCAAATTCCAATAATCCCTCAAATTGACCTACCAATTGAACTCAAAATCACTTCAACCCTTCACCAAAAATCTTTATAACAATCATATACACAATGTTGATCAAAAAATTAGGTCAATTGATATGGAACATTGAACCTATGCATTAAAGATGGCCTAACCACCCCAAAGTCATCAAATTAACTCCACCTCAGCCATGATATGGACCCTAGTGACCAGCCTAAACCTCTTAAAACCACCTAATATAAGCCATGGACTAAAGGTCCCCTAAATCATGGGATTTAATGCCATATTTGATTAAGCCTTAGATATTTTTGCCAAAATAAAGCCTAAAATCATTAAATTACTGACATATTCCCCTAGGTTCCCTGAGCTCCTAGCCACCTCCCCTTGGCCGGCCGGCCAGCCTAGTGGCCAGAAAATGGCCAAACCGAGAACCACCCCCACGGGATTAAACCCAATTCAAACCTAGAGACCACATCATCCAAATTGAAGCTTAGAGCCTCTTTGCCCTCCACCTAGGCAACATATTCCACCCTCAATTGGCCATGACAGCGNAGGACTTTCCTATTGACTATTCTTAGAAAAATAGACATGGAACCCTCACCATTAGAAATTCTACACTCTTCTGTACTCAACTTGGAATTCCACATATTGGTCCTAACCTCTAGCACTTAGTAGGTGGGATCACTATGGGGGAAACTCAAGATGAGTCACCCTTAGAACTGCTAGTCCTTAGGGTTGACCCTGGGTGTTGGTCTAGGTCTAAGGNGACCCTGGGTGTTGGTCTAGGGCTAAGGCACTCACTTGCAATCACTCGCACTCACAATCACTCACTACCCTAAACCTAAAACTTCTAGGCTCTGGTCCCTTGATACTTTTGGGAGACTCCTGTAGGTGGTCCCCTAAACCCACTAGCCCTAGGCTAGGGTTTAGCTAAGACCACTACATAGAAGACCCAAAATAGGGTTTTCATTGGTCCATGGCTTATTGATGGTGGTTTGCACTCCAACTTTACCAAGACACCAACCTAGTCTTTTGCCCCTAAATTCCCCCAAATTACCTAGATAGCTTTGGGACCCAAAGTTTTGCCAAAATTCCTAAATTTACTCAAAATACCTAACTTGACTAAAAAATCATTTCAAACACCTTGAAAACACCCAAACTACCCAAAATCACGAAAATTGACCAAATTACCAAAATACCCCTTACCCCAAAATTCCAAAAATTCCAAAAAATCCCAAAAATTCCCAAAACCTCTCAAATATTCTCAATTTCATTTTTCTCAACTATCACATGACCCAATTTGGCCAATTTAACCATCTCAAATTGCCCTTTAAAGGTCCATATTTTCCCTAAATTACCTCAAATGTCTAGCCAATTGGTCTCAATTTACCCCAATTTTAATTTTAAACTCAAATTAACCCTTGATATTACCAAAACAAACCAAACCTAAGCTCAATTGACCCATGCTTTGAGCCCAATTTTGATTTAGATCAAAACCCAATTTTGGCCCCATGACGGTTCCACCAAATTGAGCCCATAGTCCACTCAATTGGCCATAATTTGTGTTGAAAAACCTTCATAACATCCCCATACATCAAACTTGAACTTCAATTGGCCTTGTTGAGACCTCAAATTCATTTGATTTCAACCTAAGTCCAAAATCCCCAATTTGGCCTCAAATTAGTCATGTCCCTAAACTTCACCAAATTGAGGGCCTTAACCCCAAAATTTCCTCTCCATCCCTTCATGAAAAATCTGCAAAACATTTTCCTTGATCATTTGGACCATTCAATTTGGACTTAGCCCAAGGCTAGCTCAACCGAGACCCATGTATAACCCAACATACCCAAAATTGACCAAATTCCAAAAATCCCTTAAATTGACCTATCAATTGAACTCAAAATCACTTCAACCTTTCACAAAAAATCTTCATAACAATTATATACACAATGTTGATCAATAAATTAGGTCAATTGATATGGAGCATTGGATCTATGCATTAAAGATGGCCTAACCACCCCAAAGTCATCAAATTAACTCCACCTCAGCCATGATATGGACCCTAGTGACCAGCCTAAACCTCTTAAAACCACCTAATATAAGCCATGAACTAAAGGTCCCCTAAATAAAGGGATTTAATGCCATATTTCATTAAGCCTTAGATATTTTTGCCAAAATAAAGCCTAAAATCATTAAATTCCTGACATATTCCCCTAGGTTCCTTGAGCTCCTAGCCACCTCCGCCTGGCCGGCCGGCCAGCCTAATGGCCGGAAAATGGCCAAACTGAGAACCACCCCCACGGGATTAAACCCAATTCAAACCTAGAGGCCACATCATCCAAATTGAAGCTTAGAGCCTCTTTGCCCTCCACTTAGGCAACATATTCCACCCCCAATTAGCCATGAAAGCGAGCCTAAGGCCATTTTTATAAAATGCTCCCCTCCACGACCATGGAGGGAGAGCTGAAAATTACTCTAAGAGACCTCCCCAAATTGATCCCAAAGCCTCTTTGAGACTCCTCAATGTAACCCAACCACCACATTGCCCTGAATCCCCTTGCCGGAGCGCAATTTTTTAGCTCAAAACCTTGCCGGAGACAGAACAAAACTCTCCACACCTTTAAACTCCACCAAACTCAAATTAAACTCACCCACACCTTCACAACAATGAAAGGAGCTAAAGCCCCATCAAATTCCCCTCTCACAGAGCCGCTACCACAGCTCTAGACCAACACCCAAATTCGACCGTGATTGAAATCATATCTAGGCCTCACACCAAGACTGAGAATCAATTCCTAGCCTCTTTGGATCACAACAAATGTGTCGCGACTCTTTGATCGAAGCTTCACTTCTTAGAGTAAAGGCATAAAACTTCGTTCCCTCCCGAGTCTATTTGAATTACTCCATTTGATTAGGCTTAATTTAATTGCATGATTACCATATGGATGTGTTCGTCTCACTTAGATGAGTCCATAAGATCAAACCTGAGGTGATTTGGTTAAGTCTAGGTTGAGATCTTAAGGTTTTAGTGTGGACAATCACGGGATCACTCTATCGGGGATGATGACGGGGAATCGTTTGATCAAGCGTGTATCAAATGGACAGAGGAGATCAATCCGGACAGCGCTTTGGAACATAAAATGTGGGCCGAGTCAGCGTTGAGGTGGATGGTGGTGTCAAATGGGAGCGCGCCGCGTGGAGTTCGGAGCTGCTTAGGATCTACATGGCGCCGCGCTGTTTAAATAGATAAATAGGGATGTTTCCTATTTGTTTAAATACCCCTAACTTAAAAAAATTCATATCTTGGTGTAGAAAAAACAAAAAAATAAAATAAAAATATCTCTTGCTCAGTGAACAGAGGAGAATAATGTGAAAATAGTTTTAAGTCCATACTATGCATATATTTTTTTTAATTAATTAAATACTGAATTGAATCTTTTGGTTTTCCATGCATATAAGAATTTCATTATAACTTAGAATTTTAGCATGTTGTTTCCTCTGTCTTAGGAAACATGTCCTGATTTTTCTAAAGTGAGAGGAGGTCCCTAAATAGAGAATCACATTTTTCAAGTTTATATGCATTATTTTTTTAAAATAATCATAGAAATTAGCATGTTACTTAGAAAAATCCAAGAAAATTTTGGGAGGTTTACTATGACCAGAGAACCCTTGGAAAAATTTCTCATTAGTCAAGTCATTTAAAATGCACTTAATCTTCACAAACCCTAAATCACTAAGATAATTAATTTTGGAAAATATGAAAAACAAAATGACTTGATTTTTGATCTTCACTGTTTTTCAGGATCANCGCTACCATAGCTCTAGACCAACACCCAAATTCGGCCGTGATCGAAATCATATCTAGGCCTCACACCAAGACTGAGAATCAATTCCTAACCTCTTTGGATCACAACGAATGTGTCGAGACTCTTTGATCGAAGCTTCACTTCTTAGAGTAAAGGTATAAAACTTCGTTCCCTCCCGAGTCTATTTGAATTATCCATTTTATTAGGCTTAATTTAATTGCATGATTACCATATGGATGTGTTCGTCTCACTTAGATGAGTCCATAAGATCAAACCTGAAGTGATTTGGTTGAGTCTAGGTTGAGATCTTAAGGTTTTAGTGTGGACAATCACGGGATCACTCTATCGGAGACGATGACGGGGAGCCGTTTGATCAAGCGTGTATCAAATGGACGGAGGAGATCGATTCAGACAGTGCTTTGGAACATAAAACATGGGCCGAGTCAGCGTTGAGGTGGATGGTGGTGTCAAATGGGAGCGCGCCGCGTGGAGTTTGGAGCTGCTTAGGATCTACATGGCGCCGTGCTGTTTAAATAGATAAATAGGGATGTTTCTTATTTATTTAAATACCCTTAACTTAAAAAAAATTCATATCTTGGTGTAGAAAAAACAAAAAAATAAAATAAAAATACCTCTTGCTCAGTGAACAGAGGAGAATAATGTGGAAATAATTTTAAGTCCATGCTATGCATATTTTTTTTAATTAATTAAATACTGGATTGAATCTTTTTGTTTTCCATGCATATAGGAATTTCATTATAACTTAGAATTTTAGCATGTTGTTGCCTCTGTCTTAGGAAACATCTTTGATTTTTCTAAAGTCAGAGGAGGTCCCTAGATAGAGAATCACATTTTTCAAGTTTATATGCATTATTTTCTTAAAATAATCATAGAAATTAGCATGTTACTTAGAAAAATCCAAGAAAATTTTGGGAGGTTTACTATGAGCAGAGAACCCTTAGAAAAATTTCTCATTAGTCAAGTCATTTAAAATGCACCTAATCTTTACAAACCCTAAATCACTAAGATAGTTAATTTTGGAAATTATGAAAAACAAAATGACTTGATTTTTGATCTTCACTGTTTTTCAGGATCCAGAGAAATCACCAAAAAAATGTTAAAGCATTTTAAGTTCATTTGATAACTTAAATTAATTTTTCAAGTTAATTAACATTATTGACATTAAAATGATTTTTAAAAATCAAAATATAACTTCAAAAATTATAAAACTTGGTTTTTTGTGTTCTCTGTGATCAGGGGTATTTTTTTTTAAAATGATATTTAAAATAAAAACTTGATTTTTAGCCTATTTTAAATATTTAACNCAAAAAAATGTTAAAGCATTTTAAGTTCATTTGATAACTTAAATTAATTTTTCAAGTTAATTAACATTATTGGCATTAAAATGATTTTTAAAAATCAAAATATAACTTGAAAAATTATAAAACTTGGTTTTTTGTGTTCTCTGTGATCAGGGGTATTTTTTTTAAAAATGATATTTAAAACATAAACTTGATTTTTAGCCTATTTTAAATATTTAACAAATTAAAAATCCCTAAAAATCATAAGAATAATAAAACTCATGGAAATGTTATAAATTGCTTCCTAAGCACTTAAGAATAATTAGAATATTTTTCCTAATTTTCTAAATAAAGAAACTGAATTTCAAAGCTTAAAAATATTTTTTAAAAAAAGCTAAAATGAGTTTTCACTAAAAATAATTCTAATAAATCAAATAAAATTTAGAAAAATATAAAATCTTCTCCTCTGAGTTTTTCGACCTTAGAAGAACTTTTCAAAAAATATAGAACTTAATTTTCTCTATTTAAAATATTTTATAATTAATAAAGACCCCAGAAATTAAAAATAATTCTTAAAATTCAAATAAAATTAAAAAAATCATGAAATTGGGTCCAAAGGCTTCTCTGGTCTAAGTCTACCTCTAATAAAAATTTTAAGGGATTAAAGTTTGCCTTGGTCACGTTAGGAATTTTCTTTGAAAAATACTATTTTTGCATAAAAATAATTATATAAAATACACTAAAATTTANTCTAATAAAAATTTTAAGGGATTAAAGTTTGCCTTGGTCACGTTAGGAATTTTCTTTGAAAAATACTATTTTGCATAAAAATAATATATAAAATACACTAAATTTTAAAAAGTCACATTTTCTCCTCTGATGTCTTAATTGACTCATGAATGAGGTAGGATAAAAATTTTAAAGTCATTTGAATTGAATTTGACAAATTGTGAAGTGTTAGAGCCTTAGGCGCAAATGTGTAATTTTGGAAATTTAGTCTTAATTAACATTTAGGGTTAATTGAAAGGGGGAAATGGGTAACCTCTGATCTTAATTTGGATGTTTGAGACATAAGGGGTTAATTGGTAGAAACCAACCTCACTTTCCCAATTGAAAAGATAAGTTATAAATTTCTAAATTATTAAAATTTGGAAGTTTATTAAAATTAAATGATCCTAGATTTAGGGGTATAATTTTGGGTGTTACTAACTCATCAATTTAATACCCCTATTTTGATTTTCAAATAAAATTCAGATCATTAGTCATGATCACCTAAAGCTTAACCTTTTCAAAACTAATTAAGACACTCACCTAGGTCTTCGGCTTAGTAGTGACTTAGGCTAAATCAAGTTTCATTTAAATTTTCAAAACTAATTAAGACACTCACATAGGTCTTAAGGGCTTAGTAGTGACTTAGGCTAAATTAATTTTCATATATATAAGGATTAGAAAAGTAAACATCATTTGAAATTAAAAAGCCTTTCAAACACTATAAGCCCAATTTGGACCAAAATTTGGTTAAGTGTTCCAATAACACTGACTTGCCTCTTTAAGGGTCTCCACCCACATAATTTTCAAAATGAAATTACATATGATAATTACCTTACTCTTAGGGATAATTGAGACATCAATGTTCATTGAGCATTAAGGTTTTTTATACGATAAGTTATTAAGCAACATAATAAGTTTAAAAGAACTCGGGATTTTCCATCAGGCAGCGAGAGAGTAGCACAGACCTGCTTCTTTCTCTAAATCTGTTGGATACCTCAAAGATCTACTAAACTTAATTTGTTTCGCTTGAAAAAATTATCCTTAATTAAACTCTTAAGGACCCACCAAGATATGACCTAGGGTCACCAAAATTTTACTTCTCTGTCTCATATAAACTGCCTTAACATGCCGTTTAAGTCTTAGGTGGTAGAACGAGAAGACTCGCCAGGTATGCTTTTATTGTTTTCAGCGTTGTCTTTTTTGTACTTTAATGCTACGCTTTTATACCTGCAAACTTGCATGTCACCTTGCATAAAAACTAAAACTATCAGGATAGTCACAAAACCAAAACCAAAACATAAACTAAAACTAAAATCAACCAAGATAAAATTCACCGCCATAACATTCAAAATATAAAACAACTCAAAATTTAATCAAAAATGTCACACAAAACTACAAATTGTAACTCAATTAAGATGTCACTATCGGATGATTGGGAATTCCTTAGATGAGGTAACCTACGGTTGCTAACAAGGCTTCCCACGGTCTAAATGAAATTATGAAACTCATTAAGTTGAGTTTACTAAGTTCATTTGGACTAAGTGAATCCAATAGAAAATAGTGATGCCAGAATGAGGGAACCGTAGGATCCTAACCGGTGTCGCTCTAATCAACTTTAACATGCGCCCATAAAATTTAAAGAACTTCAACCATAGGGCCACCTGATTTGACATTATAACTTAACACACTAGAAAAATCAAACTCGTCGCGGTGAGGAGCTTAGAGCTAGCATGGTGGGCAACACGATCATCTTCAAAAGCAAAATCTATCTTCCCTAGCTAAACCAATATTCCTTTCTTAGACTTAAACAATAAAGCCATAAAACTTTGAGGTTGCTTGCTTATGTAACATAAATCCTCACCTTATCTTTAGGCTTTTGTACAACCCTACTACATAGTATAAGCCCTAACTCGTCTTAGGATTCCGAGGTTGTCGTCCGTCACGAATTAAATCCTCACATCTTCCAGGCTATTTGTATGATTATTTCACACGAATGTAAGCCTTAACTAATAAAATTGGCGACATGAAACACCTATATATTTCTCCTCAGAAACAGAAGCTAAACATTAGGATAGCTTGGGAAGTCACTGAGGTTCTCCTCTGAATTCATGACATCCCTTAGTTCTTCCTCCTATGGACTCCACAACAAAATATTTCTAATTTGAACCAATCCCCTTTCACACCTCTACGTCCAATCTCATTGAAAACTCCTACTCTTTGAAACTCCTTGAAGATAATATTTCCTGATTTTTATTAAGAGTCTTCTTAGGTGACTTTGTTCATTTGAGATGTAATTAACTATAGGGGCTTGCCCTTATAGGAAGCATGTCAAATCCCAGCTTAATATAAACCCTATTTAATTCTTTATATTAAATAGGGGAACTTGTTGACAAATATAAAGGTTTTGCAGACCAAATGATGTGATATATTCATTAATTTATTTGATCAAGCCTTATCCTCAAGCCTTGCGTTTATCCTTAGGGATAGATACAGGATTTGAGGTACAACACTCTTTCATTAAAATTATGAAAAATATGTGGTCAGTTTGATTTCATATTTTTCTCAACTAAATATATATGTCAATAAAAATGTCCTTCCGAAGCGGGTTACGAGATTTTGATTCCAGTGACCGACAACTTCTTACGGGCAACTCCTCCAACACAAAATAACATCGACAGACAGGGNACCCAGCTTAATATAAACCCTATTTAATTCTTTATATTAAATAGAGGAACTTGTTGACAAATATAAAGGTTTTGCAGACCAAATGAATGTGATAGATTCCTTAATTTATTTGATCAAGTCTTATCCTCAAGCCTTGTGTTTATCCTTAGGGATAGATACAGGATTTGAGGTACAACACTCTTTCATTAAAACTATGAAAAATATGTGGTCAGTTTGAGTTCATATTTTTCTAAACTAAATATATATGTCAATTAAAATGTCCTTCCGAAGCAGGTGACGGGATTCTGATTTCAGTGACAGACAACTTCTTACGGGCAACTCCTCCAAAACAAAATAACATCGACAGACAGATGTAAGTTTGGGGGATTTTGATACACTGAAAATATATGCATTTTTAGACCCATATTTTATACTTATTTTTGGTGATATTATACTTTAATGGAAGTTATTTTAAAATTTTCTTGCAGGTCATTGATTTTTAGGGCTTAAAGTAAAAGGAAGCAAAAAAGGATGAAATTTGGAGTCAAAATGAAGTTTTTGAGGAAATACTCAGAGTCGAAAACGCTAAGGTCAGCGTCGATGGCGCACAACAACTGAAAGAAGGAGGATTTTACTCAGCATCGACGACACTGTCGACACTATTTTGGTTTGGAGGAGTTTCCCGTAAGAAGCTGTCGACCACCGGAATTGAAATCCTGTCGCTCGCTTCAGAAGGACGTTTTAATATTTAGAAAAATATGAACTCAAACTGACCTCATATTCTTCATAGTTCAATTGAAAGAGCAATATACCTCAAATCTTGTATCTATCCCGAAGGGTAAACACAAGACTTGAGGATGAGGCTCGATCAAATAAACTAAGGAATGTATGACGTTCGTTTGGTCTGCAAAACCACTTAATTTGCCGACAATTTATCCTATTTAATATGAAGAATAAATAGGGTTTATATTAAGTTGGGTTTAAGGAAAACTTCCTATAACGACAATCCCCTATAGTTAATTACATCTTAAATGACCGAAGTCATCTAAGAAAACTCTCAATAAAATTCAAGAAATATTATCCTCAAGGAATTCAAAGGAAAGGACTTTTCAATGAAATCAGGCAAAGAGGTGTGAAAGGGGAATGGTTCAAATTTAGAATATTATTGTAGAATCCAAAGGAGGAAGAACTAGGGGATGTCATGGATCCAGAGGAGAACCTCGGTGAATTTCCAGTCTATCCTATTGTTTGGCTTCAATTTAGATGAAAAATTATTTGAGTGTTTCATCCTACAAATTTTATTAATTTAGGGCTTACATTTGTGTGAAGCAATCACACAAATAGCCTGGAAGATGTGAGGATTTACGTCGAGACGAACGACAACCTCAGAATCCTAAAACAAGTTAGGGCTTAGATTGTACACTAGAGCTATACGAATGCCTAAAGATAAGGTGAGGATTATGTTGCATAAGCAGACAACCTCAAAATTTTATAGCTTTGGTTGTTTAATTCTAAAGAAGGAAGTTGGTTTAGCTGGTATAGGTAAGTTTTGCTGTTGAAGATGGTCGTGCTGCCCACCATGCTAGCTCCAAGCTCCTTACCATGATGAGTTTGAGTTTTCTAGTGTGTCAAGTTATGATGTCAAATCAGGTGGCCCTAAGTTGTAGTTCTTCAAATTTCCAGGGAGGATGTTAAATTGATTAGAGTGACACCGGTTAGGATCCTATGGTTCCCTTGTTTTGGTACCACTATTTTCTGTTGGATTCACTTAGTCCAAATGAATTTACTAAACTCAACTTAATGAGTTCCATAATTTCGTTTAGATCGTGAGAAGCCTCGTTAGCAACCGTAGGTTACCTCCTCCAAGGGATTCCCGATCATCCAATAGAGATGTCTCAATTTAGTTAAAATTATGATTTTNTGAAGTGTTAGAGCCTTAGGCGCAAATGTGTAATTTTGGAAATTTAGCCTTAATTAACATTTAGGCTTAATTGAAAGAGGAAAATGGGTAACCTCTAATCTTAATTTGGATGTTTGAAGCATAAGGGGTTAATTGGTAGAAACCAACCTCACTTTCCCAATTGAAAAGATAAGTTATAAATTTCTAAATTATTAAAATTTGGAAGTTTATTAAAATTAAATGATCCTAGATTTAGGGGTATGATTTTGGGTGTTAATAACTCATCAATTTAATACCCCTATTTTGATTTTCAAATAAAATTTAAATCATGAATAATGATCACCTAAAGCTTAACATTTCAAAACTAATTAAGACACTCACATAGGTCTTAAGGGCTTAGTAGTGACTTAGGCTAAATTAAGTTTCATATAGATAAGGATTAGAAAAGTAAACATCATTTCAAATTAAAAAGCCTTTCAAACACTATAAGCCCAATTAGGACCAAAATTTGGTTAAGTGTTCCAATAACACTAACTTGCCTCTTTAAGGGTCTCCACCCACATAATTTTTAAAATGAAATTACATATGATAATTACCTTACTCTTAGGGATAATTGAGACATCAATGTTCATTGAGCATTAAGATTTTTTATAGGATAAATTATTAAGCAACATAATAAGTTTAAAAGAACTCGAGATTTTCCATCAGGGAGCAAGAGAGTAGCACGGACTTGCTTCTTTCTCTAGATCTGTTGGATACCTCAAAGATCTACTAAACTTAATATGTTTCGATTGAAAAAAATATCCTTAATTAAACTCTTAAGGACCCACCAAGATATGACCTAGGGTCACCAAAATTTTACTTCCCTGTCTCATATAAACTGCCTTAACATGCCGTTTGAGTTTCAGGTGGTAGAACGAGAAGACTCGCCATGTATACTTTTATTGTTTTCAGCGTTGTCTTTCTTGTACTTTAATGCTATGCTTTTATACCTGCAAACTTGCATGCCAACTTGCATGAAAACTAAAACTATCAGGATAGTCACAAAACCAAAACCAAAATAGAAACTAAAACTAAAATTAACCAAGATAAAATTCACTGCCACAACATTAAAAATATAAAACAACTCAAAATTTAATCACAAACATCACACAAAACTACAAATTGTAACTCAATTAAGATGTCACTATCGGATGATTGGGAATTNGACATTATAACTTAACACACTAGAAAAATCAAACTCGTCGCGGTGAGGAGCTTAGAGCTAGCATGGTGGGCAGCACGACCATCTTCAAAAGCAAAATCTATCTTCCCCAGCTAAACCAATCTTTCTTTCTTAGACTTAAACAATAAAGCCATAAAACTTTGAGGTTGCTTGCTTATGTAACATAAATCCTCACCTTATCTTTAAGCTTTTGTATAACCCTACTATACAATATAAGCCCTAACTCATCTTAGGATTCTGAGGTTGTCGTCCGTCACGAACTAAATCCTCACATCTTCTAGGCTATTTGTATGATTGTTTCACACGAATGTAAGCCCTAACTAATAATTGGCGAGATGAAACACCTATATATTTCTCCTCAGAAACAGAAGCTAAACATTAGGATAGCTTGGGAAGTCACCGAGGTTCTCCTCTGAATCCATGACATCTCCTAGTTCTTCCTCCTTTGGACTCCACAACAAAATATTTCTAATTTGAACCAATCCCCTTTCACACCTCTACGTCCAATCTCATTGAAAACTCCTACTCTTTGAAACTCGTTGAAGATAATATTTCCTGATTTTAATTAAGAGTCTTCTTAGGTGACTTTGTTCATTTGAGATGTAAGTAACTATAGGGGATTGCCCTTATAGGAAGCATGTCCAAACCCAGCTTAATATAAACCCTATTTAATTCTTTATATTAAATAGAGGAACTTGTTGACAAATATAAAGGTTTTGCAGACCAAATGAATGTGATAGATTCCTTAATTTATTTGATCAAGTCTTATCCTCAAGCCTTGTGTTTATCCTTAGGGATAGATACAGGATTTGAGGTACAACACTCTTTCATTAAAACTATGAAAAATATGTGGTCAGTTTGAGTTCATATTTTTCTAAACTAAATATATATGTCAATTAAAATGTCCTTCCGAAGCAGGTGACGGGATTCTGATTTCAGTGACAGACAACTTCTTACGGGCAACTCCTCCAAAACAAAATAACATCGACAGACAGGTAACATGTAAGTTTGGGGGATTTTGATACACTGAAAATATATGCATTTTTAGACCCATATTTTATACTTATTTTTGGTGATATTATACTTTAATGGAAGTTATTTTAAAATTTTCTTGCAGGTCATTGATTTTTAGGGCTTAAAGTAAAAGGAAGCAAAAAAGGATGAAATTTGGAGTCAAAATGAAGTTTTTGAGGAAATACTCAGAGTCGA
>JXCR01136153.1:0-58794 GCA_002079205.1 Phalaenopsis hybrid cultivar | reverse complement strand
CCTGATAGTTTTAGTTTTCATGCAGGGTGACATCGTTGTTTAGCATGCAAGTTTTGCAAGTATAAAAAGTACAAGAAAGACAACATGTAAACTATAAAAAGCGTACTTGACGAGTCTTCTCATTCCACCCCCTGAAACTTAAAATGCATGTGAGGGAAATTCATGTAGAGGCAGAAAAGTAAGGTTTTGGTAGTTTTCCCAACCCTATGTAATATCTTGGTGGGTCCCTAGGAGTTTAATTAAGGATGATTTTATTAAGTAAAACATATTAAGTTTAGTAGACCTCTGAGGAATTCAACATGTTAGGAGGAAGAAGCAGGTCCATGCTTCCCACTTATCACCTGGTGAAATGCCTCAAGCTCATTTAAACTTATTATGTTGCTTAATAATTCATCATATGAATACATTAATGCTCAATGAACATTGATGTCCTAATTATCCTTAAGAGTAGGGTAATTATCATTTGTAATTTAATTTTGAAAGATTTGTGAATGAAGACCCTTAAAAGGGGCAAGCTAGTGTTGTTGGAACACTTAGCCAAATTTTGGCCCTAATTCTACTCGTAGTATTTTTATAGGTCTTAAAGTTTAGCTATGTTTTCTTTTCTAATCATCGTTTAATCAGTCTTGATTTAACTTAGATCACTACTAATCCCTTAAGTCCTAGGTGAGTGTCTTAATTAATTTGGAAAAGGTTAAGTTTTAGGTGATCATAATTCATTATTTGAATTTTATTTAAAAATCAAATAGGGGTATTAAATTGATTAATTATTGGCTTCAAAAGTCATACCTCTAAGTCCTAGGTTCATTTAATTTTAATAAGCTGCCAAATTTTAATAATTTAGAAATTTACTAATTTATCCTTTTAATTAGGAAAGTGAGGTTGGTTTCTACCAATTAATCTCCTTTTTAATTTTAGTTTTCCAAACAAGCTGATTAAGATCAGAGGTTGCCCATTTCCCTCCTTGGATTAAGCCTAAATGGTAATTAAGGCCAAATTCCTAAAATTACATTTTTGCCCCTAAGGCTTTAACACTTCATAATTTGTCAAATTCAAATCAAATGACTTTGAAATTCTTATCCTACCTCATTCATGGGTCAATTAAGACATTAGAGGAGAAAATATGATTTTTCAAAATTTAACATTATTTATATAATTATTTTCATGCAAAAATAAGATTTTTCAAAGAGAATTTGATAACTTGACCAGGTGAAGCCTAATCCCTTGAAATTTTTACTAGAGGTAGACCTAGTCTAGATAGCCATTTACAAAAAATTTCATGATTTGTTGAATTTTATTTGACTTACTAGAATTATTTTAAATTTTGGGGTATTTATTAAATATAAAATATTTTAAATGGGGACAAATAAGTTATGTATTTTTGAAAAATCTCTCTACAATTAGAGAACCCGAAGAAATAAATTTTATATATTTTTTTTGTTTTTCTTTGATTTATTGGAATTATTTTAGTGGAAATCTATTTTTTAACCTTTAAAAATTATTTTAAGCTTCAAAATACAATATCTTTATTTAGAAAATCATGAAAAATATTTCAATTATTTTTGTGCTTAGAGAACAATTTAGAAAATTTTCATGAATTTTATTATTTTTGTTATTTTTATGAATTTTTAATTATTTAAATATTTAAAATAGGCTTAAAAATGAAGTTTTTATTTTAAATAACATTTTATTTTTATAAAATTCCCCTGATCAAAGAGAACTCCAAAAAAAGTTTTCATAATTTTTTTGAGTTTATTTTGATCATGAAAAATCATTTTAGTTCCAAAAATGATATTTAATTTGAAAAATCAATTTAGGCTATCAAATGGTCTCAAAATATTTTGAAATTTTTATGGGGAGTTCTCTGGATGTTAGATAATAGTGGAGATTAAAAATCAAGTCATTTCGATGTTCTTATTTTCCAAAATTAATTACCTTAGTGTTTTAGGGTTTATGAAGATTTGATATATTTTAAATGACTTAACTCATGAGAAATTTTCTCAAGGGTTCTCTGGTCATAATAAACCTTCCAAAATTTTCTTAGATTTTCTTAAGCAACATGTTGATTATTGTAATTAATTTATGCAAATAATAGACATAAACTTAAAAAATATGGATATCTGTCTAGAAATTTCCTCTGACTTTGGAATACTAAAGGAGTGTTTCACATGACAGAGGCTACAACATGCCAAAATTTCAAGCCATGGTAAAATGCCTATATGCATGGAGAATCAAATAACTCAAAATAGTATTTAATTAATTAAAAATAAAACATGCATTAGATGGACTTCAAATTATTTTCACATTGTTCTCTTATGTTCGCTGAGTAAGAGGGTATTTTTATTTTATTTTTGTAATTTTTCTACACTAAGATATGGATTTTTAAAGTTAGGGGTCATTTATGATTTTTTTAATTCCCTATTTATCTATTTAAACGCGCGGCGCTGACTGGATCTTAGGCAGCTTAGAAGCTCCACGTGGCGTGCTCCCAATTGATATCATCATCCATGTTAGCAGCTACGCGTCCCGCTGTTCAAGTAAAGAAGCGCTGTCCGACTTCATCTTGACCGTCCATCTGATACACGCTCGATCGAATGGTTCTCCGTCATCGTCCCCAATGGACTAGACCGAGAACCATCCAAATTCAAGGCTTGATATCTCCCTCATTTCTCAACTAAATTGAATGATTTTTTTTTTAAATGCTCACTTAAACTAGAGGAACATATCTGTACGTTAAGATTCCATGAAGTTAAGCCCAAGGAAATGAAGAATTAAAAGAGGCTCGAAATGAGGAGTTCAATACCTTTGCTCTGAGAAGGGAAACTTCAATCAGAGATTTTTGGCACATTCGTTGAAGTCCAAGGAGGCTAGGGATTGAGCCTCTAGCTATGGTGTAAGGTCTAGGTATGAATTTGACCAAGCTCGATTTTAGGTGTTGATCAAAGTCTATAATAGGGGCTCTATTGAGGGGGATTTGATGTGGCTTTGTCTTCTTTCAGTGTTGTGAAGGTGTGGGTACAAGTAATTTAAGTTTGGTGGACTGTGGAGGTGGATTGAGCTCTGTCCTAGCTTTAGGCAGAAGTTTGAGCTCAAAATTGATCTTCCACAGTGGGAGTTAGTGGGGGAAGATGGTTGGATTTCATTGAGGAGGTCTCAAAGAAGCTCTGTCAGTGATTTGGGAAGCTCTCTCTAAGAAAATTTTAGCTCTCCCTCCATGGCCGTGAAGGTGAGCTTTTATAAAAATGGTTAAGGGGTGGCTGTCATGACCAATTGGGGGGTGCAATGTGGTGCTTAGGTGGAGGGCAGAGAGGCTCTAACATCTCATTTGGGTAAGGTGGCCTATAATTTTGAATTGGGTGAAGTTTAATAGGAGTGACCCTCAGTTTTGGCTTCTCCGGCGACTAGGCCGGCTGGCCATGGCAGAGGGAGGTGGCTAGGAGATCAGGGAACCCAAGGGAATATGTCACAGCAATTTAATTGGCTTGGGTTTAGTTTTGGCAAAAAGAATCTTAAGCTTAAGCAATTATGACATTAAATCCTTTGATTTAAGGGAACATTGTTCCATGGCTTAACTTAGGTGGTTAGGTGAGTTTTGTCTCAATATTAGGGTCCAACTAATGGCTATGGAGTCATTAATTTGATGGCTTTGGGGTTGTTAGGCCACATTTAGTGCATGGGTACAAGTGGGTGCAAATGACCAAAAATTGGGTTTGGGCTAGGTTAGCCATGTCAATAGGTCCAAATAAATCTTTCATTTGATTTAAGTGATTGTAAGGAACAATTTTAGTGAAGGATAAAAAGGGTTTTGAGTTCAATTGGAGGGTCAATTTAAAGGATTTTTGATATTTGATCAATTTGGGCATATTGGGCTAGACTTGGGTCTAGATTGGGCTAACCTTGGTCTATGTCCAAATTTATGGTTGAAAATGGTCAATAGAAACCTCATGAAGAGTTTTTAACATAGATTGGGTGCCAATTTTTGGGATTAAGGCAATCAATTTGGTGAAATTTGGGGACATAGCAAATTTGGGGATTTTAAGACTCAAGTTGAAATTAAATAAAATTAATACTTCACCAAGGCCAATTGATGGTCAATTTTTATGTGTAAGAATGTTATAAAGAGTTTAAAACATCAACCATGGCCAATTGATGGGGCTCTAGATTCAATTTGGTGAGATTAGGCCATGTGTCCAAAATTGGGGTTTGACCTAAATCAAAATTGGGCTCAAAGAAATGGCTAATGGAGTTTAGATTTGGTTTATTTTGGTCACATTGAGGGTAAATTTGAGTTTTTAATTGAAATTTGGGGATATGGGATCAAATTGATGGACATTTAAGTTGAATTTGGGGAAATTTGGGCCTTTAAAGGCAATTTGGGGGTTTTGATCAAAGATGGTCAAATTGGGTCATGTAGTAGTTGGAAAAATGAATTGGAAATATTTGAAATATTTTGGGATTTTTTAGAATTTCTAAATATTTGGGCCCATGAGGGACATCCTGGTAATTTAGCAATTTTGGGTGATTTTGGGTAATTTGGGTGTTTTCAAAAGGTTTAAAATGATTTTAGAACAAGTTTGGGTATTTTGGATAAATTTAGGAATTTTGACCAAATTTAGGGTTTCAAGGGTACTTAGATAATTTGGGTAGGTTTAGAGGAAAAAGACCAGGCTGAGTATTTTAGGTAAAATGAGTTTCCCAATGGCTCAGGGGACCAAAGTCAGAAAATTCTTGGTTTAGGGTTGTAAGTGATTGTGAGTGAAGTCAGTGCCTTAGCTCCAGACCAACACCCAAGGTTAAACCTAAGGTTAAATATCCCTATAGGAACTCTCCTTGAGTTCCCCCATAATAAAACTACTAAGTGCTAGAGGTTAGGACCAATATGTGAAACTTCAAGTTGAGTAAAGAAGAGTTTAGAATTTCTAATGGTGAGGGTGCCTTTTTCTAATTATCTAAGAATAGCCAATAGGAAGTTTTATGGCTAGACCTTAGGCTACTAAAGAGAAAGACTAGACTTCAACCAAAACTGAGGTCAACAGACGCTAGACTAGCATTGAAGAAACCAAAGGCAGTTTAGACCCTGTTTCTAGAAGGTTCGATGTATTTGGACAATTTTTGAAGAATTTTTGGAGGCACCTCTTGGAGAACGACCTTGGGCTCTATTTGGGGCCAAATTTCATCAGAAAACGGGCTCTTTTACGTTCATTTTTCGCTCCACAATGTTCCACCACACCAAATTTTCATAATCTATCTTCATTCCACCACCATATTGGAGTCAATTGGTAATTTAGCTTTCAAAGTTTAGAGTTTTTGTTGTGAGATTTAGTGTGAAACTTTTTAAGAGTGTTGGAGAAGGAGAAAAGTGAGAGAGTTCTTCTTCCTGCATTTCTAAGGAAAGGCCACAAGGGATTTGCTTTGAGAAAGAGTTCAAAATAAGTTTGTTTGTTTATTTAGTGTTGTATGAACTTTCTTTTATATATGAAATTTGTGTTTTATCATATCTTTCTCATGAAGTCTGAGTAGTTCCCTCTCTCTTTCCCCCTACTCTGAGATATGGTGAAACGAAGAGATAAAATGAATGTGTCATATTTAAAATATAAAATAAATTGTGATGATTTTTCAACTTTGAACTTAATTTACTTTTCAAATTGACCAATTGATTTGTTAAAATATGTTGTGAAACATATGATCCGGGAAATGGTGTATGAGTTCTACAACAGAGTGAGGGCCACATTTGATTTCATGAAGGAGAAATTTTTTCAAGAAATTAAATATAAATAAATCGGGATATATTATTTGTTGGGTGTAGAATTGGAGAATCTTTAGGGTGACAGACTAAAATCCCCAATTTGGTCTTAGTGTCTTTAGGTGAAGGGAAGTGGGAGCTCTGGAGTGGGAGTTGGTATCCTCTTAGCCTAGCCATGGATTTAGGGACTAAACCTAAGATTAACCAATGATTTTCTATGCACTATATCAGGGTAGAAAATTAAAATTCCTCCTATTTGTCACAATACATATTATAAACATTTATCTCATCTCATTTCACTAGAATTTCATTGTAGTGGTAAGGATGCTTTTTCACATAAAAAATCTTCATTACATAAACATAGTTAGTAGATTAGTAGTTATTATTCAAAATTTGCATTTCCATTTTGCTAATACTTAAATATTTTAGTTTGGTTAATATCTTAACATTCAAAATTAGTGACAGTGATTTCGTTTGATTTTCTATAAATTTCCTGTTAAAAGTTATCATTGCTAACTTACACCTTCCCCGTGGGATCGATATTTGGGGCTTAAATAGAAAGTTCATTATTACTTGTAACAATACATATACTTGCGTAGAATCTCATTACTAATTTCCTATATTTATATCATTTTACACAAGTTAATTTTCATATAAGGATCAAGTTTTTGGCACTGTAGTGGTGTCAACTTTATAAATCCTTACATATCAAAATCGGGATCAGAGAACTACAAAATTTTAAGAAGAAATTACATAAACTCTACGTTGAAAAAGTATATTACTCAAACTATATATACTATGATATGAATGAAACATCAATTATTTTTGGTAATTTTGTATAGTTGAAAATATAGAAAACAACCTCTTTTTAGTAATTTTTATAAGTGAAAATAAAGTAAATAGTTAACTAAATTTAACTAGATTTTTGTAAGATGAAAGCAATATAAATAAAATATCTTTTTCCTTATCATGAATCAATAACAAGTATAGGAATTTTGTTGTGAAAGTATTTAAATTGTGTTGTGTTAAATAAAAGAAATATTATTCTTTATCCTTATTAGAGATGCTATAAAGAATATTGGCTAATATAATGTTTGAATAATCCTGAAGACAGGCTAGGTAGGGAAGATATTAGCTCTCACTCTAGAGTTCCCTCTTCTCCCTCCACTTAGGGGCTATCTTATTGTATCAAGACCTAAAATAATAGACCAAATTGGGGGCTTTAGTCTGTCACTATAAAGTTTTCTAACTCTACACCCTTCAAAGTTTATTTACTTATTTATTTGCACTCAACCATATGAATTACATTCTCATTCATACAATCTCATGTGATTCTACCATTAGTTGACTGAGACAATACCATCACGGATCTTACATGTTCTCATAACAAATATTAAAATCTTAACTGGCAAAATCAAGAACTAAACAACAATGTTCACACAATTACTACCACAAAAACAAAACATAGCTACTCACAACAACACAAGTACATTTTTAAACATCACAACAGTATCCAACACAATAAATAACAACATGTATAACAATAGCAGCCCAAACAACTACAACAAACATTAACATATAAAAAAAGTAGCAGTACAAACAACTACAACACAAAAAGGTTCATACAATTTAAAAATAAATTATTCAAATCAATCCTCTTCCTCCTCATCCTCCTCCTCATCCACCTCCTCCTCATCCACCTCCTCCTCCTCACATCTTCCCAAAAATTCATAGGCTCATAGTGAGGGTAATGTGGATATGAAGGAAATACCACACTTTGGTCACCCCTGATAAGGCGTTCCAAAGATGTGTGATATTACTCTTCATAATCACTATGTTTCTTCATATAGGTATCAATATGCCCTTCATAGTTTTCTAGATTTAGTATCTTATCCGCAGTGTAGTTGATGTTTTCTAACATCTTCTGCATTAATTGTGATTGCGTATAAGGACTAGTCCACTAGCCTTCTAATGTAGATGCTTGTAAAGTAGAAGCACAAGACGTAGAAGCACCTGAAACTCTTGAATATCCTCCTCTCCAGCCAAATATAGATTTCACATTGACACTCATAATAGGCTTTTGTGGTTGCAAAATCTCGTCTCAACTATCAAATCTCACTCCAGCCTGCTCACATAATGAAAAGATTAAGGATGCGAATACCAATCCTGCAGTAGTGGCAGCTCTGGCAGAACTAGTGATTGCATGATAGATTAAGGAGCTAATATCGTTCGACTTTAACTGCTGAATACAATAGTTAAAAGTGGCTCTCTCTCTTTTAACTTCACTTAGATGATTTGTAGGGAGTAGACGAGATGAAATAAAATAGTACCACGCTTTTAACATGACATCAAGTTTTGACGTACGGAATTTTACTCTCCCATCAGTCATTATTTTACACAATCATCTTCCTACAGTCAATGAAGAAATAATCTCATTCAACTCTCCCGCAGTAGGATTATAATTTGAATAGAAACAAAAAAAAATTCGGTGGTATCTGGTAAAATAAATTGATTACTTCAGGGGAAAAAGCTACTAATTTCCCTCTCACCATAACCTTTTCTTCCTCTCCGTCAGGAATATTACCGTAAAACTCCCTAAATACAGAAATGACCGCTACAATAGAAAAACAACATAAACATTAACATAGTCGATGAACTATCAAATCTTCCACAGCTCCACCAGGAATTTTAAAACACCGCTCAAGAATCAACTTTCCCAACTGCATCACTTCTGCACATCGATCTTGAGCTTTTTGAACTGACAAGTTTACTTGAATCGAAAGTGGACTTCCCCCTACTCATCATTTTTGGTGCCATTTCTGAAATCACATAAAATTCACAATAAATCCTAAACTCAAGTCTAAATCACTAAACATATCTTCTAAAAGCTTAAATTATCATTTACATGTATTTTACATAGGATTTTTTTTAAAGTTTTCACCTTAACTAATAATTTTCAAATAATTCCACTTTAAAAAATATATGGTGAAAATAAAAAAATTCTGCATAGAAGTGAAGCTCTCACCTTGAGAAGATGAAATCTAACAAATTTGGATCAATTCCACCAAGAAATTTTCAACTTTAGAGATGCCCTAGATCCAAAATTGTGAATGCCAGAGGAAGAAGATGACGGTTAGGGGAAAAATGACAATTTTTGGTTCAATTTTTTACCTTTAACTATTCACAAACGGGCTTTAGTGAACTGGCACTTAAGCACGACTGGTTTGGTTCTTAGGCACCTACCTCTCAGGTAAACTATGCTTAAGCACAGGGTATTGAGGCGTAGGCGCCAGTGCAAAATTTGGGAAATTTTTGATTTTTAAGTTAAATGTACATGTTGCCTAAGTCCTCCACCCCTAAATGGTTTTATAAATCGTAATAATTATTTTCTTCCCATTTTATTCTCCTCTTTCTCAAAAATTCATAAAGTTTTCATAATTTCGATTCAACATTAAATAACACATAGTTTTTCACCCGAAAAAACACTTAAATTAATTTTTCAAAACAAATACAAGCACAATTTTCTTAATAAATACAAACACTTTCACAAACAAACATGTATTTTCTTCAATCCAAAAATTCTTTGATGAGATATCTCCCAAACACATCAATTCAAATACAAAACAAACTTAACATCTAAACACTTAAGACAAACAAACACTAACTATAAAAATATAAACTAGACTCTTGAACTTAATTCCATTCTCCTTCCGGTGGAACATATCCCGACCTTTCACTCGGTTCTTATGGGGCATTTGGAATATAGATTTGATAGAACGGACGATGGTGAAGAACTCTTATTAAGTCTTCTTCAATCCACTTGTTTTTCAAATACATCGCCTTGTCCGCTTCTTCTGTATGAGTTATTTGACTGAATTGCATTTTGAGTTGCCATTCAATATGCTCTAAGTGTGTGGTAGTCTCATTCACTTTTGCTTCGATTGAAGCCACGTCAGCCTTAATCTTTATGATCTTCTTCGTTATTCCTTCTATACAACAACTAGGAATCCGTGTACAACTCTTGCGCACTTTGACTCACAAACCTCTTCTTAGTGGCTTCTTCTTTTTTCTTCATTTCAATCTCTCAAGAAGACATTTTTGCAAGTTCTCTCACTCTTTTCCTCTTAATAAAGACTTTAGGACGAAAATTTGATTTTGGGTAAAAATTCTCTTCATACCCATGCTGTTTATAGGCTTTGGATGAAGCTTAGACCCACTACACACGTTCACAAACCACTAAACCACGTTTAAAGCCACTAAACCAAGTTTAATCCTTCTAGAATATTAATTCTACATATTTTTTAAACTGTCGTGGTTAAGCGCCGAGTCTTGACACTTAAGCATCGGTGCTTACTTTAGCGCAGGTATGCTAAATGTCCAAATATGCATTCTAACTCATCTAAGTCATCAATTAAGGTCTTAGAATCCTCGCTATATCATTATATATTTAAAATTACTACCACATTTTCCTTAATCAAACACAACAACATAACATTTAAAACAAATACACACTGATAACTATAAGTTGCCTCCCACAAAGCGCTTGGTTTTACGTCGTCTGCACGGTGTAGTCAGTGCTTATTCTGGTTGACCTGACAACATAAGATCATTTAATTTAAGTTGATCCCCTAAAAAATTGGGGTTCAGTCTGTGACCACTCACTTTGAATATTTTGTCAATTTTAGGATCTTTGATATCCATAGCTCGATAGGGATAAACTTTTATCACAATAAATGGAACCATCCACCTGGACTTAAGTTTTTTTAGAAATAATCTTAATTTTGCATTATACAGCAAAACTTATTGCCCTAGCTCAAGATTTTTAGTAAGAATCCTCTGGTTATGCCACATCTTCAATTTTTCTTTATAAATTTAGCTCTCTCATAAGATTCATTCCTTATCTCTTCAAGCCCATTTAATTATAATAGTCTTTTATCACAAGCATCTTTTAAATTATAATTGAATTTCTTAATATCCCAATATGCTTTATGCTCAAGTTGAACTAGTAAATGACAAGCTTTCCCAAATATTAGCCTATATGGGGATATTTCTACAGGAATTCTATATGCAGTTCTATAAGCCCACAAAACATAATCAAATTTGACTGACCAATCCATTTTTGTTGGATTCTTAGATTATTCCAAAATTGTATTAATTTCACGATTGGATGGATAATTCATCCAAAACACTTGTTTGAGGATGATAAGTAGTAGCAATTAAATGGTTGATATGATATTTCTTTACTAATTTCTCCATATTACATTTTAAAAATGAATTCCCCCTTCAGTTATGATCACTCTCGACATCCCAAATCTACAAAATATGTTCATTCTTAAAATCTTTGCAATACTTTGAGCATTACATCAAGGTAAAGCAACAACTTCTATCCATTTAGATACAAAGTGTACTGCTAACAGTATATATAAATTTCCGGAAGATGGTATGCATGGTCCAATGAAATCTACTCCCCAAACATCAAATATCTTGACTTCCAATATATAATTGTGTGTCATCTCATTTCCTCTAGAAGTATTGTCTACTCATTGACATCAATTACAAGTTTTGATATAGGCATTAACATCTCTAAAGATTGTAGGCCAATAAAATCCAAATTGCAAAATTTTTTATGTTGTTTTATTAACTCCAAAATGTTCTCCAAAATCAGAATCATGACATTTTTGGATAATTTCATAAGTTTCTTCTAGAGGCACACTTCTTCAAATAATTAGATCCTTTCCTTATTTATATAAAAATGGGTCATCCCAAAAATAATTCTTTTCAAATAAAAATTTCCTCTTCTCTTGGTTTGCCAGACAATATGGGATAATATCACTAACAATAAAGTTCGCAATGTTGGCATACCATGGAACACACCACTCATTAATATTGAACAATTTTTCATCTGGAAAATGTTCATTAATTTTATTTTGAAAACAGAGTGATTTTTTGATTTCAAGTCTAGACAAATGATCAACAATTTGATTATCAGCTCCCTTTATTTCTACTATTTCAAAGTCAAATTCTTGCATAAGAGGAATCCATTTTATCAGTCATGGTTTTGCATCATTCTTTTTCATTAAATATTTAATTATAGAATGATCTATATGCACAACACATTTTTTTCCAATTAAATATGATATGAATTTATCAAAAGATACACTATTGCTAATAACACTGTCTCAGTTGTGATATAATTAATTTGAGCTTCATTAAGAGTTAACTAGCATAGTAAATTACTTTCAAAATCTTATCATGTTTTTATTTTAAAACAACTCCAATAGCATAATCACTTACATCACACATAATTTCAAAAGTTTTTTTCCTAATTTGCTAAAATAATAATTGGTGCAGAGCCTAATTTTTCTTTTAATAGCTCAAAAGCTTTTATACATTCCTTATTAAAATTTTAAATTACATCTTTATGAAGTAAATGACATAGAGGCTTAGCAATTTTTGAGAAATCTTTAATATATCGCCTGTAGAATCTAGCATGTCCTAAAAAACCCATAATTTCCCTCACATTTATTGGGTGAGGAAATTTAACGGTCACTTAAATTTTTGCAGAATCTACTTCCATACCATTTTTTGATATGTGATGTCCTGAAACAATTCCTCATGCTACCATAAATTAGCTTTTTTTCTAGTTAAGTACTAAATTTGTTTCTTCAAAGTGTTTAAGAACTCTTGATAAATGTTCTAAACATGATTCAAATGAAGTTCCAAACACTGAAAAAATCATCCATAAAAAGTTCAATTCTTTTTTCAAATAAATCACATAAAATAACCATCATAAATCTTTGAAATGTAGCATGGACATTACATAAACCATAGGGCATTCTTCTAAAAGCAAATGTACCATAAGGATTGGTAAATATTATTTTCTCTTGATCCTTAGGAGCTATTTGTATTTGGTGATAACCAATATAACAAAAGTATTCGTGACCAGCTAGTCTATCCAACATTTGATCTAAAAAGGGCAGTCGAAAATGATCTTTCCTAGTGATGAAATTTAATTTTCTATAATCAATGCATATTCACCACTCTGTAACTTATGTTTTTGGTATTAACTCATCATTTTCATTAGTAGTCACAATCACACCTCATTTTCTTGGAACACAGTGAATTGGACTAACCCATGCACTATCTGAAATAGGGTAGATAATTCTATAATCTAACCACTTTAAAATTTTATACTTATCATTTTATTTCATAACAGGATTCAATCTCATTTGAGGATCAACCTTGGGTTTGTAGTTTTCTTCCACAAGAATTCTATGCATAAAAATTGAGGGCTAATTCCTTTAATATCAGCAGTTGTCCATCTAAAGACTTTCTTGTAATTCTTCAAAGTTTTCATTGAACTCTCTTCTTCTAGAGCTAAATTTGAGGAAGTTATAACCGATAATGTTGAGGAATCAACTAAAAAGGCATATTTTAAATGTTGTGGAAGTAACTTCAATTCATGTTTAGGAGGTTTTTCAATCGATGGACAAAAAGATTTATCTTTTTATGTTGTTTCCAAAACTTCAAAACTTTCTCAAACATAACTTGAATCTTCCTCATGAAAATCATCAAATTGCTCTAATTTCTCTTCTTGTTGATGTTCCAACTCTTTCATTTGTGATTTCCATTCATAAGTTGCTTTGAAATGACATTCACTTAAATATCTTATTACATCCATCCTATAACATTCATCATCTGTACCTTTTGCATGATACTTCATTGATTTTGAAATATTAAAACTAACTGTTTGATCATAGACGCACATAGCTAATTCCCCTTCCTGCACATCTAACATTGCTCTTCCTGTGGCTAGGAAAGGTCTCCCAAAAATGATAGATATCTTTTTATCTTCCTCCATATCTAGCACAATAAAAGTAACATGAAAGATAAATTAATCCATTTTCACTAAATCATCTTCTATAACTATGTTATTGAACGATCTGCTAACTACACAGTTACAGTAGTAGGGAATGTTTCTCCTAATCCTAGTCTTTTAAATATTGATAATGGCATAAGTTTAATGCTTGCACTTAAATCACATAAAGCTTTCCAATAAAATTTGTCTCCTATTGCACATGAAATTGTGAAGCTACTAGGATCTTAGAGTTTTTCAAGAAGCTTTTTTTGAATTATAGCATTGCACTCCTCACTAAGAGCAACATTTGTTTTATCTTCAAACTTTTTTTTTTGTTAACAATATCCTTCATAAACCTCACATAGGTTGACATTTGTTCTAAGGTTTCAGCAAATGGAATATTAATCATAAGCTTTTTAAGGATTTCCATAAATATTGAAAATTGTTTATCCAACTTTTGTTGATGAAGTCTTTGAAGAAATGAAGGTTGTGGTTTTTCCAAGTTTATTTTTAGTGAAGAAATAGATCTCTCTAAACCTTTTGGAGCATCCTCTTTAAGCTCTTTAATTTCTTCTCTCTCTACTTTGATCTCTTTTTGAACTCTACCTTCAAATTCTCTTCCACTTCTAAGCTGAACGACTTTTACTTGTACTTTATTCTGGTCTTTTGATCTTACCTATGTATTGCTAGGTAGTGTTACTTGGGATTTATTACTAAATGAATTTGCTATTTGTCCCAGTTGGTTCTCAATATTTCTAATTATAGCTCCTTGACTTTATAATTGATTTCTCATTTGCAACACCACTTCTTTTATGGACAACTTTTTTTCATTTAATATATTGATTACTATTAAAACCTGAAGGATAAGTAAGTCAATAATTATTTTTACCTTGGTTGTTCTAGTTTCCCAATGAGTTTACTTGGTTGTTCCCCCATTACTGATTATTACTTCCCGAATTATTTTTATTTCAGTTAAAGTTAGGATGATTTTTCCAACCTGGGTTATAATAGTTTAAATATGGGTTATTTGGCTTATTATTTATGACATTCAACAGTTCTAATGATGTTTGAGAATCTACCATTTGACCTAATGAATTCTCTTTAATAATTGAAATTGGTTGAGAAAAATTCATTCCAAATTGTTCTAACTTCCTTGAAGTTGTAGCAACTTGATTTGATAAAATTGCAAAAGCACCATATTCATGAATATTGGCTACTTTATTAGGTTTTACCCCCTCAGAAGGCCATTGAAAATTATTTGTGGCCATCTGTTCAATTAAAGCTTATGCATGATGAAATGGTTTTGACATCAATGAACCACCGATGTGGCATCAATAATAGATTTAAGAGATCCAACTAATCCATATTGTCCTCACTTTTGGTTGAGGTCTAGTCACTTTCTTAGAAGCCTATGATCTAGCCATAGAACTTTATAATTCCCAAAATTATAGATGTGTAAAATTAAGAAAGTTAACTCCGCTTTGCAACGACGCCAAAAACTTGATTTGTTATTTTAGGAATAAGAAATTAAAGCAATTTATGTTGGGATTCTATGCAAGTATATGTATTGTTATCAAGTAATACAGGACTTTCTATTTAAGCCCAAATATTGATCCTACGGGGAAGGTTTAAATTCGCAATGGAAGTTTAAATTTGGAAATTCACAACAATAAAGAAAATCTACTACACTAATTTCAAATGTTTAAGGTGCTATCAGAACTAAATAACCAACTACTATCAAAACTGTAAAGCAAAGCTAAACAATAACTACCTTACTATATTTTTGTGATGAAGTTATCTAATATGAGAAAGCATCTTTCCCACTATAATGAGTTTTCTATTAAATGAGAGAGATAAATGGTTTTAATATGTCCTATGCTAAATAGAAGCAATTTTAATCATTGGTTAATTTTAGGTTTAGTATCTAAATCCATGGTTAGGCTGGGAGGATACTAGCTCTCACTCAAGAGCTCCCACTTCCCTTCCCCTGAAGGCTAACTCTCGCTTTAGTTCGTAAACACTAAGACCAAATTGGGAATTTTAGTCTGTCACCCTAGAATCTCCAATTCTTCTCCAAATAATATATTTTTTCCTATTTATTTGCACCTAATTCCATGAATGAAACACTCTTTCATAGAATCAAATATGATTCTCACTACATTATAAAACTCATACACCATTTACCAGATAGTATGCTTCACAACATATGTTAAAATTTCAATTGGCCAAATCAAAAAGTAAATTAAGAATGGAGTGAAAAATCATCATAATTTATTTTATATTTTAAAATTGGCACATCCAAATTAAATCTTCATTTCACCATATCTCAGAGTAGGAAGAAAGACAAAAAAAACTACTTAGATCTCATGAGAATAATACAAAAAAATATGAATTTTATATATAAAAGAAAGTTTATACAACAATAATAAACAAACACTACTTATGTTTAACTCTTCCTCAAAGAAAATCCCTTGTAGCTCCTCTTAGACTCTTTCCTCTTGTAGACTCTTGATTCTCTCTTCAAAGATGTAGGGAAGAAGAAATCTCTTACTTCTCTCCCTCTCCAACAACTCTAAGGAGAAATCACACTTAGACTTACCACACTGAACAATACATATAATGAAACACTAAAGAAAACTCAGGGACACACTAGCCCCCCTTTTCTCTGATCAATTTTCACTCTAAATAGAGCATAATGTTGGTTTTCTAAGAGGTGCATCTAATAAATCTTCAAAAATGTCCAAATTCATCGAATCTTCTAGAAATTTGCTTAGCACTGACATTGGCACCGTCAGCGCCTGTGGTCTAAATTATTTCCTGTGCTCTTTGTCAAATGGTGCTATCGGCGCCCCCGATGTTTTGGACTCCTCCTTCATGCTGGCACCATCAACGCTGATTATTTCTTCCAAAACGCTATTTTGACTCCAAATTCTATCTTTTTTACTTCCTTTTTGCTTCAAGTGCTAAAAATCACCAACTTGCAAAAAAACATGAAAAATACTTTCTTTTAACACGAATATCACAAAAAATGAGTATAAAATATAGGTCTAAAAATGCATATATTTTTGGTGCATCAGTTTCTTGTTGACTATTCCCAGTAGAATAAGAAAGGAACCCTCACCATTAGAAATTCTAGAACTCTTCTTGGCGCATCTTGAAGTTTCACATGTTGGTTCTAACATCTAGCACTTAGTAGGTGGAGCCAATATGGGGAAACTCAAGAAGAGTCCCATGGGAGGATTTTGTCTTAGGGTTAGCCCTCGGTGGTGTGGTCTTGGTCAGTCTTGTACACACATAAAATTGATACCCTTCACCTGCACTCACAACCTCAACCCTAACCAAACATGTCTAGCTTGATCCCTTACCCTTTTGGAAACACATGTTGATGTTCCCCTAAACCATTAGCCCTAGGCTAGAGTTTGGCCAAGACCAGCAAATGGAGGATCCATATTAGGAGTTCCCTTAGTCTCATCACTCAAAAAAGGGTAGTTTTATGATTAACATCCTCAATTGATCTCCTCCTACCCAAATACCCGATTTAATCTTTTGCCCCCCTAAACTTTCTCAAAATTAACAAATTGCCCTTGAAACCCTAAATTTTCAAACGTTGCCCAAACCACCCAATTTAATCCAAAAATCACTTCAAACCATTTGAAACTTCCCAAATTGCCCAAAACATTCTGAAATTTCCAAAATTCCCAAAATTTTCTCAAAATTACAAAAATGCCTTTGGTGGCCCAAATTTTGCCAAAACTTTCAAAAATCATTTCAAACACTTCCAAAACCAATCTTGATCATTCATGAAGTCCAGTTTGACTAATTTGACCAATTTTAACCAAAATCCAAATTTTGCCTTTCAAGGCCCAATTACCCTAAATTTCCACCTTTTTAACTTAAATCTTCCTCAATTTCAATTCCAAATCAAAATACATCATGCCCAATCACAATTGAAACCATATTAAAGCTTAATTGAACCCAATTTCAAACCTAAATTCCAAGCCTACTTAAAATTCCCAATTTTCATTATATGCTCAAATTCCCCCAAATTGAACCCCATAAGCAAACCAATTTCCCCAATTTTGAGTTCCAAACTCTTCATAATATTCCCCTTGATAAATTTGAGCCCTCAATTGAACTTAACCTAAACTCAAACCTTACCCAACTCCAACCTAAATCAAGATCCCCAATTTTACCCTAAAATCAAAATGTCACAAAATTGAACCTCATAGCTCCATAATTTTAACCCAATTGATATCCAAAATTCTTCATCACAATCTATTGAACTAATTTGAGCCATCAATTGAACCAAACTTAAACCATAGCCTAATCCAAGCCCAAGTCTAGCCCAAAATTCCACTAAATTGAACTTCCAAATCAATTCAAAATCACCCAATTCCTTTTCTAAACTTCTCATTGCAATCATCCAAATCAATTTGGTGAATCAATTAACCCAAGTCTTAGCCCAACCCTAACCTTAGAAAAAAGCCCAAATTTGAACGCAAGCCCGAAAATTGACCAAACCATGTCACCGCAGCCTGCAATGGAGCCCTACGAACCAAGCTAGATCCACCTAGCTCAAACTAGTTGATCCATGGACCAAGAGTCCTTTGAATTAAGGGACTTCCTCCTAAAATTTGGCTAAAACAAATATATCTTTGCCATCAACCATCAAGCCAACCAACTAATCACCATTTAATGTTCCTCTAGCTCCCCTGACTCAGCTAGCCACCAGCCCAGGCTGGGCCGGCCGGCCTAGTCGACAGAAAACCCTAGCCCGAGAGAGCGATTTCCACCATGTGAACCTAATTTGACCCATTCAAGTTATTTCAACCTGATTAGTCACTTGCACCTTTCTTCCCTCCACAAAAGGAGTTGATTGCACCCACTTACCAGCTCAGGTGGCCACTTTTTCCCCCTTTATTTAAACACCAGTGCCTTACGTCCAAATAGAGAGAGTACACAAAACCTTGGGGAAACTCTGCCAAATTTTCTTTAGAGATCCTCACAACCTTCCTAAGCTTAGTCCATCAATTTTCTAGCCACCTTCCCCACAATTTGTGCTCAATTTTAGAGCCCAAAACAGGGGCATTTTCCAACCATCTCCTAAAAATCCACCAAAATTCAAATTAATTTTCTCCTCACCATCCCCACACAAAAATAAGAAGATCCCCACTGAAAGCTCCATCTCCAGAGCACCCTAACCTAACTCTAGATCGAGGCCACGCCAATTGTTGGAGGAGCTTGTACTTAGACCATTCACCAGACTAAAGTCACACTTCCAGGAGGTTTGCTAGACTCCACCGAAGCTTCTACAAGCATTTAATTGTGGTAAAATCTTGGACAAAGGTATAGCTCATTTTTACTCAAATTGAGCTTGGCTTGGGCCTTTGTGAAGAAAAGTTTAATTTCATGCTTGATTAACCATATAGATAGGTTCGCCTGGACTAGATGTAGGTGTAAAAATGAACCCCATGTGATTTAATTTAGTGTTGTGAAACATATTGAGCTTAGAAGGTGGACAGTTCTTGGGCTAGAGCAGTTGGAGATGAAGCGGAGGGTCGTTGGATCACACGAGTATCAGATGGAGGGCTAGGTTCTTACTGGACAAGAGAATAGATCATAAAGCGTGGGCTGAGCTAGCAACTACATGGATGGTGATGTCAAATGGTGGAGTGACGCGTAGAGCTTCGGAGCTGCTTGGGATGACGCGGTTGTCGCGCGATTAAGTAGGAAATGAATGAATTAATTATTTATTTAATTCAAAACCTTAGAAAATGCATAACTTGTTGTAGAAAAATAATAAAAATAAAATAAAAATATCCTCTTGTGTAGTGAATAGAGAAGAAAAATGTGAAATAAAAATTAGAATTATTTAACATGTCTCAAAATTTTAATTAATTAAATACTCTCTAGACTATTTTAGTTCTACATAATTAAATGTTAATCACCATGACTTTAAATTTTAGGGGTTGATTCCTCATGTTAATAAGGACATTCTTCGATTTTTCCAAGGTCGGAGAGCATCTCTAGCATTAAAACCCTAATTTTTAATCCTATTTGTCTATCTTTGATTGAAATAATTATATAAATTAAAATATTATTAAAAAATATGGGATTTGCTTTGAAGGTTCCTATGGTCAGAGGACTCTAGGAAAAACATATATTTTAATAATTGTGAATAATTTTCTAGGCAAATAAGTGTCTAGCGTTTATAAATAAATAAATAAATATAATATAACTAAAAAATTAACAAAAATGATTCCACACTATAAATAATGGTTATTTTAACTCACTATAAAAATTTGACTCATTTGAATTAGTTTGATCACTAAAGCCTATTTTCTAAGTAAAATGACATTTTGCATTAAGACAATTATAATAAATGTATTATAACTAGAAAAATTATGAAAAGTAGTTTTCTAAGTTCCTTGTGATCAAGGGTACTTGGGAAAAATAAAATTTATTTTAAAATAAATAGTTCATTTTGAGCTACTTTTTGAATTAAAAATAATTAAAATAGATTAAAAATTATAAAAATATAAGAATGCACCAAATTGTTCCTAATTATTCCCTGATCACTTAAGACCCCTTAAAAGAAATTTCTTAATTTTCTTGATTTAGTTATGTATTTTTAAATTCCAAAAAATTATTTTAAATGCAAAAAAATGTATTTTTCTTAATTTTCCATTAAAATATTTATGATAAATAAAATAAGAGTCATAAAAAAATATGCTTTTCTGAGTTCTCTAGACTGAAAGAGATTTAAGAAAATAATAAACAGTGATTTTTAAAATTAAAACATATTTTCTATTTAATTAATCACTAAAATCAATAAATAACTATATAATTAAAATATAATTTGAAAAATCATGGAATTTTGTTCAACTGGTCCTCTAAGCTAGGAGAACCCCCAATAATTTTTCCATGAACAAAAAATTTACTTTAATTAATTAAATAAATCATCATTGAAAATCCTATTTTTGAGCTAAAATAATTTTATAAACTAAAAAAAATTGGAAAAACCACTTTTTCTACTTTGATATTTTAACTGACCTATGAGTGGGGTACCATAAAATTTTCAAAATCATTTGAGCTATATTTGATGAGTTATGAAATGGAGAGCCCTAAGGGACAAAATGATAAATTTGGATTTTGGTGCCTTAATTAAAATTTAGGATTAACCAAAGGGGAAATGGATAATTTTGATCATAATAAATAATTTTAGATGCTTTAAACATAATGGGTAAAGCGGTAGAAACCAATTCACCACCTTTTCATGATAAGGGTAGAATTGTAATTTTGTTAATTGTTATGATTTCGAGGTTAATTTAGTTGGATGATACTAAAGTAGTGGGCTTAATTAGAAAGATATTAATTCATTTATTTGAAGCCGCTCAATTGGTGATTAGATGATAGCATGAACCTTTAATGAGAATTGAATTTCATTTTATTTGACATTTTGATCATTACAAATTTACCCATGAAGTTTTAATGGGCTTAGTTGTGGACTAGGCTTAATCCAAGATTTTTTAATGAGGTTTAGAAATGAAAATGTAGTTGATCATCAACATTTTTAAAACACTACAAGCCCAATTTTATCTGGAGTATAGAATTATTTAATGACTCTGGGTTTGTCCTTTGGGGCATTCATTCACATAATTTTTAAATAAAACATTACTGACTGCTGGTTACCCCGCTCACCAGGATAATTAAAGTATCAAGGTTCACTAAGCATAGGGTGTGTTAATTCATTGAAACTAAATCTAAATTCAGATGATTAATTGAACAATATGACGAGATAAAATGAACTTGAAATGTTCAAAGGATCTTAAAAGTTGTTTTGGGCTATGCCCCGAATATTTTTAGTATCCTTTGGATACTTTTAAGGACAATTGAACTTTTTATTCTTTGTTTAAGAAAATAATCCATTAAAACCTTTAAGGATCCACTAAGTGATGACATATGTGATGCAGGCCTAGTGTGTTCAACTTTTATGTAGATCTAAATCATTACGCTTAATTTGCCAATAATTTTACTTTTGTAATCCCAAAATGTGTTTCTAATATTTTATATTCACTAGATCATAAATGCAAGTATACATATCACTCAAGTAATATGGGGCTCTAATGGAGTTCTAAGTATTGATCCCATCGGGAGAAGTTTAAACTCTTACTTAATCAAAAAGACCTAAATAGATAATATAACAACTACAACAGCTAAAGTTAAATGTTAAATGGAAGTCTAACAAAACTAAATCTACTATGCTAATTTTGTAAACTTAAAAGTTAAACATACTATAAGCAAGTAAAGTAATTTTAATGAAGGTTTCAAATTTAAGAAAAGTATCTTTTCCATTTACAATAATGTTATAGCTAGTGAAGAAATCTATAATTAATTGTATGTGACAAATAAGAGCAATAATATCCTTTAATCCTTTGGTCAAGCAATAAAGAACATTATCTAATTTAGATGTTTTAAATCCACATTCGTGGTTAGGCTAAGATGATACTGGCTCCCACTCTAAAGCTCCCACTTCTCCCCCACCCGAGGGCTAACAATCACACCATATGGTTTCTAAACATCTGAACCTAATTGCTGATTTTAGTCTGTCACCCCAAAATCTCCAATTCTACACTCATCAAACAATATTTTCATGTTTATTTGCACTCAATCCCATGGAGACTTCACTCTTCCATGACATTAGAGTGTGATCCCTACTTGAAGGCTGAAAACATGGCCATCCTAGCTCTCATTTTTTGGCATAGATTTTAACAAATCAATTGGCCAAATTTAAAAGTAAATGAAGTTCAAGATGAAAAATCACAATTTAAGAAATTAAGAACATTTTCAAACAAATATTGATTCTTCACATCACTACTTCTTATTGTAAAGGGAAAGACAAAGCAACTTTTCAGAATTCATGGAGTAGAAATAATAAAACATGGATTGATATATATTAAAACAAGTTTGCACAACACAGGATTAAAGTAAAAAACTTATCTTACTCTCTTCCACAAGCAAATCACTTGAAGTTCCTCTGAATCACTTCCTTCTACTTACAATGATATGCACCCCTCTCTAAAGATTGTAAAGAAGAAGAAATATCTCAATTTCCCTCTCCTCTTACAACTCTTATAGATGAATCTGTCAAGATCTCTCAAAAGAAACTAAGTATGGAAGTTTTGCCTCTTTTCTTTTCTACTTTTCTCCTCCTTCGCCCCCAATTTCTTTTAAAAATGGCGATTAAAGAATGTGTGGCCGAAAATTTAAGAGCTCCCTTAAGCACACCTTCAAAATTCATCCAAATTCAATGCATTTTAAAAAATAACCATCTTAGCCCAATTTTGGCTCTGACTGGTGCCATTCGGCAGTAGTCGTGCTCCGTTCAGGTGTGTTGGCACCGTTCGGTGCCAGTTCTGGCACCAGAACATTACTTTTGCCCTTTTTGCTCAAAATTTCATCATTTTTTCTCCTTTTAAATCAAATCCCCAAATTGGGTGTATCTGAATCAAAAATATGAAAATACATTTCTTTAAAGTGTAATTTCACAAAAAAATGACCAAATATAGGCATTAAAAATATATGAAAAATTGAACATTTTTTTGGTGCATTAAACTCCCCCAAACTTAATTATTATTTGTCCTTAAGTTACTTCTTTACTATGTAAAAATCTGACTTATGGTAAAGATTTTAACTTATAAATTTCTATAATTTGGTTGGCTAATTATAATAACACAACTTAAGAAAATTTTTTAACAACTTAGGTTAAAACTAAAAGTATAAGAATATCCACTAATCTAGTTTAAGATTTTTGCTTCTCTATTCATTTCAAAAAAAATTGTAGTTTTGTCATATTAAAGATACTTAGAATGTCCATATGAAAAAGAATTTCATGATAACTTTATTATTTACGATGTTAATACTTAAATACAAGTTTATAAATGCAATAAAGCCTTTTTACTCAAATTGATTCAAATGAAGCCAACTTTTTGTTAGACATATCCTCAAGCTTCTCCTCACATATGTTTTCTCTTCTCTTGCTTTTGCTTTTTTTCTTTTTCTTATAGGATATTTTTAGTCCTTATTCTTCTTCTTTTTTTTATGTGAGGATTCTTATATCTAGATAACCTTTAATAAATTTGAACTTTAACTATCCTCTTCTTAAAGTTAAAAAATGTTCACATCCCTTCACTTAATAAATTCATATTAGTTTTGAAGATTTTTCATAAAGTTTCATTTTCATTTCTTTATATATGAAATTCTAAAATTTTTAATACTTCAAACGTAAAATTTTCTTTACTTTGAATAAAAAAAAAATATTGTCTTATTTTTTCATACTAAATACCTCAACTTAAGGATTATCCATCATTATGGAAAGCCTTTACTTAAGCCTACTATATATAGTTAGAAACAAAAATATAATTATCTAAGGCTCCCCTCTAATACCAAAGGCCATGTTAAATTAAATTTTTAAAAATATAGTTAATTGATGACAAATAAAATATATTTTCCTTCTTTTAAAAGAAAATTTTTTCTTCCTCCCAAACTCAATGTTTTAATAAATAAAACATGCAATATAAGAAATGTAGAGTGAAAGAAAATCTTAAATACATTCAAAAGTACTAACCTGTTGCTCTGGGAATTTGAACTTTGAATATTGAAATTGAACTATACAGACACCAATAATAAAAAGAGCAGATATATTGCAGTGTATAAAAATCAAATAACATATTTATTTCAAAGGATTTACTGTATTAAAAGAAAGTGCTAAACATTAACAGAAATCTAAAACATATATTTAGAAAAACTAAACATAACACTAGCAAGTTCATGCAGAGTACACTATAAATAAATAAAAGTACATCAACAAACTAACAGAAAACAAACCAATCACAGTCACAAGGAAAAACTAACATCAGGCTAGTCTTCCTCCTCATCAGTATCTTCTTCTTATTTTTCTCCCTTATCATCTTCCTAAACTTCTACATCTCCTCATTCACATGGGGTGTAAATCTAGGATAGGTGGGAAATTCCACATAATGATATCCCTTCATATATTTGATCTGAGCATCATAGTAAAAAATATCAAATTCAACTCTCCTTTGCATGTAGGAATTATTGTGAGAGTTTCTTGCTTCCATGCTTCTCATTTGATTTTGCAGTGTCAAAATGACTCCTTGTTGAATAATAATCTGTTCCATAATTTCTTGTAGAGACAATGAACTAGAAGTCGAAGATTTAGATGCTGATGTAAAAGGTATGTCTCTACTTCCACTTCCAGTTCTCCACCCAGCATGTGCCTCATAGGTATGGACAATAAGCTTACTGATTGGCTTAAGGGGTTGTAATAATTCCTCTGAAGGATCAAACTCTACTCCCAATTGTTTACATAAAGTAAAAATCAGGGTAGGGTATCCTAATCCCCTAGTGGTACTTTTTTTTGTATGAGTGTGTCTTATCGTAAATCAAAGAACCATTATCAATTCTCTTATGAAGCTAGATGCAATACTTTAATATGGATCTATCTTTAGTCACTTCACTTAAATGATTTGTAGATAGTAAAAGTGCAAAAATGAAATAAAGTCATGCCTTAGATTGTGTAGTAAGTTGAGATGTGGCAAAATTTACTATATTATTATTCTTTATCTTCCAAAAACCTTTCCCTTCAGTGAGAAATTCCATGACTGCATCTAACATTGAGTCAGAAACTTGAAACGAGGCATACTCACACTGATCCTCATTCCTTAACTGGTATAAAACATTAATTCTTGCAGTAGTGAAATCTATAAATTTACCTTAAACATAAATACGATTATATATAGCAGTATAGAGGTTTGCATAAAACTCTCAAACAGTGTATTTAACTGCTATATCAGTAAAGTAGTAGAAAGTTTTCCACTGCCTTGCTACAATTAATCCTTGAATCATTCCTCCCGGGTTGAAAAATGCTCATTCTTGAGTCAAATTCTTCCTTGCAAAATGCGAGTTGTAGTGGTACTGTGACTTCAGATCGATGAACCTATACTCGTAAAAAAGAAGTCTTCGAACTATTCTTTTCATTTTAGGAGCCATAAAGATCTAAAAAAATTTCGAAAATCTATCCATTAATTCTCAAATTATGGTAAAATGAACTCCTAAAATCCAAATGATGGCTAAAAATCTTCACTTCATGGATTTTCCTTTTCTTATTTCCAAAAGTTTTTCATTTTCAGTTTTCCAAAATGTAGGAGAAATCCATGGTAAAAATAAAAAATTTCTAGGTTAGATTGAAGCTTTTACCAAGAGATGATGGGATCTGGAGTTTTCAAGCATTCAAATCTTCTCCAATCTAAGTATTTTGATGCCCTAAAATGATTTTTGGCCCTAGCGCATGAAGAAGATGAAGTTTGGAGTTCAATAATGGTGAAAAAATGATTCTTTTTTGTGATTTTTTTAGCCCACTAGTCTTTTCACGCACCTAGCGACGTTCGACGCAGATTCTGGTTTCATTTGGCTCCAATGCAAAAAAACACCCGGTTTTGCATTTTCGCTCCAAATTTTTCACTCACTAAACCACATTAAGCTCTAATTAGCCCAAATATTCATTGATTTCTAATTTTTAGTATATTTTAACAATTAGCTTTTCACAAGAAACACAAAAAACTCATTTCATATATATAAATTCAAGTAAAAACACATAACTATTTTTTTTAACATAACATAAAAAAAGATTGACGTCACTAATAAAACCAACGACTCGACACTGATAACAAGAAATCCAAAGTCAATCATCAACTAAGCAATCCCATTCATGGTAGCAAAATCATAAACACAAATACACTTAAACACATATCAAACCTAAGCACACTTCGATTTCTTTAGTACATAAGTCTATTAAGCATATTCACTCTCATCACTTTGATCCTCTTTGATATCTCCCATTGATTTATAATAAATAAATAAATTGTAGAAAGGGCAGCTTAGGAATTCATATTTTTTATCGTCTTCAATCCAATACTTCATCTTGTACAATCACAGTGCCCAATCTTCTACAAGTATATTTTTTTATATACTTTGATCCAATACTTCATGGACGAATTGGTGTTTCATTGTCAAATCTAAATCGTCAAATTTAGTAGATATTCCATCAATCTCATTGATGATACACTTCATTTTCTTCTCCAAATTTGTAATTCTTTTCATCAAAATATCCAAATTATCTAGTGATGGTGGTAATAAAGTAGGTGTTGAATTCTGAGACGATTAATTGATAGGACCATTCTCTTTTTCTTCATTCACCAAATTTGAAAATTTGAAAGTTGGGTCCAAAGGTTGCCATAGAAGAAGAGCTTTTTCCTAATTATCATAGGAAACTTGTGACTGACTACATAGTAGAAAGATGGTAGAAGGATGTTAATGTTAATAGAGGATCCATTTAATGCTAATCTTAGAATAGATTTTACAATCAAAGTTCCCACATCTATTGTCCTTGAAGTCTGAAAGCAGTAATTAAATAATGTCACTCTCTTTTGTAACTTTACTTAGTTTTGTAGTGGGAAGTGATTTAGCAGAAATAAATATATGTCAAGGCCTAGATACAACATTTAATAGAGAATATGAGATACTTATTGTTGACCTCAATTTTGGTTGAGGTCTCGTTTCCTCCTTAGTAGCCTAGGGTATAGCAATAGGAATTTTCTGTTGACAATTCCTAGATAGCTAGAAAAGGAACCCTCACCATTAGAAACTCTAAACTCTTATTTGCTCAACTTGAAGTTCCACATATTGATCCCAACCTCTAGCACTTAGTAGGTGGGGTCAATATGGGGGAGCTCATGGAGAGTTCATATAGGATTGCTTGGCCTTTGTGTCAACCTCCTAGGTGTTGGTCTGGAGCTAGCTCACTTACTTGCACACCACATCCCACTCACAACCCTAAACCCAAAGTTGTTAACTTTGATCCCTTGACCTTTTGGGAGACTCATGTAGATGGTCCCCTAGACCCACTAGCCCTATGAAGGGTCTGGTCATGAAAAATACATAGGGGACTAAAATGGAGGTTCCATTGGTCCATCCCTCAAATAGGGTGGTTGGCACCTCATTTTCACCAAAATACCAAACTTAGCCTTTTGCCCCCAAATCTACCCAATTTACCAAAACAACCCCAAACCCCAAATTTGACCAAAATTCCAAAAATTACCCAAACTACCCATGTTTGTTCAAAATTCATCTCAAATCATTTGAAATTACCTAAATTGACCAAAACCTCCCAAAAATGTCAAAATTACCAAAATACCCCCAAATTTGCCATAATTACAAAAATACCCTTGGTGGACAAAAATTTCCCAAAACCCTCAAAATCATTTCAAATGTCTCAAAAATAAATTTGGACCTTTAGATTAAACTCAATTTAACTATTTTGAACAAAACCACCAAATTGCCCCTAAAGGCCCAATTTCTCCAAATTCACCCCAAATGTCCCTCAATTTCATCCCAATTTTCCTCAATTGCAACTCTAAACTCAAATTCATCATGCCTATGATCATTTCAAACAAATCCAAGTTTAATTGACCCATGGTTTGAGCTTAATTTTGATTCAAGCCAAAACCTCCAATTTTGACCATATGACCCAATCTCACCCAATTAAAGACTCAATTTAGATCCCAAACTCTTCCTAAGATTCCTATTAAATAAATTGAGCCCTAAATGGGCCTTGATCATGCCTCAATTCCACTCAATTTCAACCCAAATTTAAAATCCCCAAATTTGCCCTAATTTAGACACATACCCAAATTTCACCAAATTGAATGCCCTAACCCTAAAATTGGTACCCAATTGATGTTGAAAAATTTTATGACATTCCCATAGACCATTTTGAGCCATCAATTTGGACCTAGACCAACCCTATCCAAGCCTAAATCCAAGTCCAACTTAACACCCCCAAATTGACTAAGAGACCAAATTCCTTCAAATTGAACTTTCAAATTAACTCAAAACCACTCCAATTCTTCTCTAAAATCTTTTTGACAATCATCTACATAAAATTGATCAGTAAATAGAGCTCAATAACACAACTAGGCCAATTCAAACCCAACTTCAAGCCAACTTGAACCACATGTACCATTTCAACAATTTTAACTTAACCAAGCCAAATTGTCCAACCAAAGACCACCACAGAAACTAGCTGCACCCTTTGGACCAAGCCAAACCTTCTTGAACCATCCAAGGGAAGCTATGGACCAATGGTTCCTTAAATTAAGGGATTTCATCGAATTTTATGGTCTAAATCAAAATATCTCCACCATTATGCCAAACCATTAAATGTTAATCATAATTAACACTCCCACTGGCTCACCTGACCACCTCCTCTACTCTGACCAGCAACCTTAATAGTTGGAAAACCCCAAAACCGAGAGCCACCTCACCAAATTCAAACCCAATTGAACCTATCAAAGTTGTTCAACCCCAATTGATCTTTGAAGCTTATCTACCCTCCACATAAGCAGCTTACTGCACCCATTAATTGGCCCTAAGCTCCATCCCAAACCCCTCTATTTAAGCTCACCTCCTCCACGGCCAAAGTAGAGAGAGCACCAATTTCCTTGGGGAAACTTTACTAAATTGCGCCAAGAGACTCTCCAAGGCCTCCTCAGCTTAAGCTCACCATTTTCCCCCTCTGGTTCCCACCGTCAGAGCCCAATTTTGAGCTCAAAATTTTAGTTTAAACTAGGAAAATTTTCTCCACACCTCATAGTGGACCAAACTCCCAATTAACTGTGCCCAAAACATCACCAGAGCAAGAGGAGTTCATCTAGAGGTTTGTTGGACCCAATCAAAGCTGCCACAACCATCTGACTGAGGCCTCCCCTCTTAGACAAAGGTATTGAACTCCAACCCTAAATCGAGCTTCATTTGATTCCCCATATGTATTTACTATGTTTCGTACAGCATAAGCCATATAGATATGCTCGTCTTGAGTATATTAAGGTGTAGGAATAAACCTCATGCGATTTGGTTGAGTCTAGATGAAGAACTTAAGGTTTTAGTATGAACAGTTCTTGGGTTAGCTTATTTAAGTACGATGAATGGATGTCGTCCGATCCTGCATTTATTCCATGGACAGTTGAGATCGAGTTAGATGAACGAATGGAACAAAAATGCGGGCCGCGATGGAGCTGAGGTGGCTGGTTGTGTCAAATGACAAAGTGTTGAGTGGAGCTTTGGAGATGCCAAGGTTGAGGTCGCGCCGCGGTGGATAAATAGAAAAATAGCTCTTTTTCTAATTTAAAGAAATACCAGACTTTGAAAAATCATATCTTTGTATTTGAAAAATCATAAAAAAAAATATAAACACCCTCTTTCTCATTGAAGAGAGGAGAATAATGTGGGGTAAAAATAAAAATTATTTATTGACTCTCTAATTTTTAATGAATTAAATACTCCATGTACTATTTTAATTCATTATGATCAAGCATTGCTCACCATGGATTGAAATTTTTAGAGTTCTTTCCTTATGACAGAGGCTATGTCCTCTGATTTTTCCAAGGTCATAGGGCATCTCTGTGTCTAGTTCAAGCTAAGATGGCTATTTTGTCTTATTTTAATTATATAGATTATAATACCACTTGGAAAATTATGGGAGTAATTTTAATATAATTCCTATGGTCAGAGAAGTTTAGGAAAAATGTCATGTTGATTTGAATTATTTTGTACATTTTTATAGTTAATTAAATTTATATATCTTGCTTCAATTTATGTAAATTAAATACTAACTAAAAATTGATAAAATCAACTCCACACTGTGTATAAAAATCATGTTTAGCCACTGTAAAAATTTAAAAATTATTTGACTATGTTTGAGCACTAAAGTTGATTTTCTAAAAAACCTTGTGTTTTTGTACAAAATAATTATATTAAATTAAACACACTTGAGAAAATTATGAAAAGTTTTTCTCTAATTTCCTTATAATCAGGGGCATTTAGAAAAAAAAATGAATTTTATTTTTAAGAAAATACTTTATTTTTAGCTTTATTTTGAATTTAAAATAATTAAAAATCAAAAAAATACCAAAATATTTTAAAATGTGTCTAAGTGTTCTCTAATCACTTAGAACTCACTAAGATATTTTTTCTAATTTTTCTAAATTAAAAATAAATTTTTAAAAGCTTAAAAATGAATTTTCCTTATTTTCCCATTAAAATGATTACAATAAATAAATAAAAATAATAATGAATTTTTTTTTAAGTGTTTCTCTTACCTAAGGGGACCTCTAGTAATTTTCTCATGAATTAAACAATATTTTGGATAAGTTAAGTAAACTCAACTTTGAAAGTACTACTTTTTAAATTGAAGTAATTTTTTAAATCAAATTAAATTTTGAAAACCCACATTTTCTCCTCTGATTTTTAATTAACCCATGGATAGGGCACTATAATTTCTCAAAGTCATTTGAATTTTGATTAATGCGTTATGAAGTGAAGAGCCTCAAAGGTAGAAGGCTAACTTTATATTTTGGTGAATTAACAAAAATTTAGGATTAATAAAAGGGGAAGGGCAATTTTGATCCTAATGACATTTTGGATGATTGAAATATGATGGGTAAGAGGTAGGAACTCACTTGCCACCTTTTCCATAATGAGAACAAAATTGTAATTTCCTTAATTATCTTGACTTGGAAGTTCATCAAAATTAAACGATGCTCAAGTGACGGGTTTGAGTTAGAAAGATAATACTTCATTAATTTTAAGCCCATGATTGATGACAATGTTATCTTTCAATAAGAATGAATGTCATTTAAATCAAAATTTTGTTAATTACCATTTCACCTATTGTGCTTTTTTAGGGCTTGATAGTGACCTAGGCTTGACATTTAAACTCATTTAATCGGATTTATAAGATAACATGATTAATGATTAACACCTCTTTACACTACAAGCCCAATTTTTAACTTTGGAAATTAAAACCTTTACTTACCTAAATTTGCCTTAGGAGCACCAACTCACATAACTCTTAAGTGAAATATTAATTGATTAATGGAGTGTCCTAGCCTTGAGATAAATAGAACACCAAGTTTCCTTGAGCAATGGGATAACTTTAGCTTAACCTTGGATGATTAATAGAACAGTATGATAAGTTCAAAATGAACTCAAAATATTTCAAGAAATCTTCAAATTGGTTCAGGGTCATGCCCCGAGCACTTTGAAATCTCTTGAATATTTTGAAGGACAAACTGAACTTACTATATTTTGTTCTAAAATTATTCACTAAGATCTTTTGAGATTCAATAAAGTTATAACGTGGGGTTTGGTAGTTATACCTTCATCTACTTCTGTAATTTAAATTCCTTGCAAAATTATATACATGTTACCAATGCTAACCTTTCAGGTGGATGAACGAGAAGAATCAAGAGGTACATCTTTTAATTTATTGCATTTACCTTTCTGTACTTCTTGTCTTAAACTTGCATTTTAAACAACGATGTCACCCTGCATGTCAAAACCAAAACTGTTAGGATAGCTGCAAAACTAAAGCCAAAATTTAGAAATTAAACAAGATAAAATTCACCGCCAGAACAATCAAAATTTAATCACAAACATCACAAAAAAATTGGAACAAAATTAAAATGTCTCTAAGGGTTAATCAGGAACCCCTCGGAGGAGGCAACCTACGGTTGCTAACGAGATTTCTTATGGTCTAAATGAAAGTATGGAACTCATTGAGTTGAGTTTAGTAAATTCATTTGGACTAACTGAATCTAAAAGAAAATAGTGGTGCCAGAACGAGGGAACCATAGGAGCCTAACCGGTGTCGCTTTAAAGTGACAAGTTAAAGCCCCAACCTTAGTTTATTGTTTTAGGTTATGATACAAGAATTTAAGCCACCAGGTGGAGGAAATTGAGGGAACTCTAGAGTGAGAGCTAGTATCTTCCTTGCCTAGTCTGTCTTCAGAACTATTCAAACTTTAAATTAGTCAATGTTCTTTATTGCATCTCGAGTAAGGGTAAAGAATATTATTGCTCATATTTGGCACAACACAATTTGCATACTTCCACAACAGTATTTCTATACTAATTACTGATTCATGATAAGAAGAAAGATATTTTCATATTAAGTACTTTTCTTCTACAAAAAACTTTAGTTATCTTCTTGGTTGTTACTGTTTCGTTAAAATATCAAAAATACCAAAAATATTTTAATTTTAAATTCTAACAAAAATCATTTTTAGTTTAAGTAATTATCTTTTTAAAAATAGAAAAACTTTCTTAAAAATTGTATATTGTATAATCTTCTCTATGGGTTCGATATTCAGGTCTTACTCAAAAAGTTCTACATTACTTGATAACGATACGTATATTTGCGTAGTATCCCAATATATATATATATATATATATATATATATATATATATATATTAAAAAGTTAAATTATTACTTTTCCTCAGGAACAAGTTTTTGGTTTTGTTGCAAAATAAAGAAATATAAGTGAAAAATATCATTAGAACTATTACTATACTATGCATAAGCATTAAGTAACCAGGGATAAAGTTTTTAGCGCTGTTGCCGGGGATTAAAATCTTCAAGTAGTGGTGTCAACTTCATAAATCCTTACATATACAAAATATTGGGATCAACTACCAGCTTCAGATGTTCTGTGTACGGGTTGCCCTACTTGCAATGCCAAAATACTCGCACGAGCGTTAGCTATTGGGGCATTCGTGGAGTGTCCGGAATGCAATGTCTTACATCTACAACTCTACAGTACATTAGCGGAATATGCATCTACCGATTATGGATCTCAGACCCCTGATTACCTAATAGAGGTAGAGCCATATGTCCCAATGGATGCAGAACAGTATGTTCCGCGGGGTACAGAGCCAAACGTCCTGTAAGACACAAAATCACACATTCTGTCAGAGCCAGAGATAGCACCAGCTTGGGTTCCTGCTGATGTTCAAATGAGGGAATACCCATGACAACTGCCGACTCCCAGCATAGTGGAATATTATAAAATGAGCAAAGTAAACAAAAGAGACTTCGTGTTCTATGAAGAAGTACAGGGAAAATTCATCAACATACTGGAGAGATTAGAACTATATACCAGAGTCTTCTCAGAAAATGACAAACAAAGTATTCTCTACTGCATTTTTGACTTAAGGGACAGAGGTCGAACAGGTTTACTTATGGAAAGGACTTTTTCTGTGTTGAGGAAATGGATGCAAGGAAAAGGGAGGATTACTATCCAGTGTGGCTGTTGCTACAACTTCACAAATGACAGACAGGGGAATCCACTTGGGATCCTCAAACACAATCAAGTAGATCCACTACCACCAATGATAAAGTGGATGATCAAAAGATTGGTCAGATGGAGTATTCTTCCCACTACCTACATTCCAAATAGTTGTATTATCAACATCTACGATGAGAGTGATTGCATTCCTCCACACATCGATCACCATGAATTCGTGAGGCCTTTTTGTACGGTCTCATTTATCAGTAAAAGTAAAATCTTATTTGGGAAAGAAATTGACATCGTTAGCCCTGGTGAGTTCAGAGGCTCTGTGGAGATTCCCCTACTAGTTGGCTCAGTGCTTGTTCTTAAAGGTAACAGTGCAGATCTTGCCAAGCATTGCATTCCAAGAGTGCAGCACCGTAGGGTGTCCGTAACCTTCCAATGGATGGTCGACAGTAAAATGTCAATTGAGATCTAGAGCTAGAGGAACTATTATTATTACAAGCTATGAGAGGGTTGCACCTCTAATCACATGTGAAGGGAACTCTTGTCATGTAGCGTGGCTTAGAAGGTCAGCTCAATCAGCAGCTCATCCAATAGGAATAGACAGTTAGAGGATTCCTTTCCACTTTACTACATTACAACAATATGATATGTATCAGAGATGCTCAGCCTATAATGTGTACTTAGCATGAGATATTTTGGATGTACTTTGATGCATTTTGCATATTATACTTTTTGAGGCGTTGGACGACACTTGATCTGTAACATTTTGTTAGAGCATATTAATGAAGTTTCTTTTATAAATGAGCATTTCTTGTCAATTACCTTTTGTGCCATGGATGGAAGCCACGAACCACACGTTGGTTCAAAATTACAATGAACAAAGAATAAAATGACAAACAAAAATTTGTTTTAAAAAAAAATTAAACAAAAATAACCAATAAATAAACAACAAAATAACTCTCTTTAAAAAAAAATTAACAAATTAGAATCAAAATTTTAAAGCATATTTTGAAAAAAAATTTAATATAATAAAACCAACAAGAAAAGAAAAGAAATCTGATGAGTGGATTCTCTCGATTGTGGAGTCTCTTACTCTTTGCTCGCGCAACACAACTGCCTTTGCCTGCACTAATTCTCTTCTCATCTCTGAGGAATGCAAAAAACTCGCAAATTTTCATAAATCCTCTTCAACATTGTCAACTTTTACATATGACACATGTCTTTAAATTCAACACTACAAACTCTATAGAGTTCTCATTTTTGAATCAGTCCCTAATTTCTGATTCACACCTTTTTACGTCGGTCCTTACCTTCCGACGCTCACTTTTGAGATTGATCACTAACTTTCAATTCTTATTTTTGAATCAGTCCCTAATTTCTAATTCAACGTTTTAAGGTTGGTCCTTACCTTCCGACGCTCACTTTTGAGATTGATCCTTTCCTTGCAATTCTCATTTTAGAATTAGTCCCTAATTTCTGATTCATCCTTTTGAGGTCGGTCCCAACCTTCTGATGATCTCTTTTGAGATTGATCACTACCTTTCAATTCTTATTTTGGAATCAGTCCCTAATTTCTGATTCACTCTTTCGAGGTCGGTCCATACCTTCCGATGTTCTCTTTTGAGATTGATCACTACCTTCCTAATCTCATTTTTGAATCAGCCCCTAATTTCTGATTCACTTTTTGAGGTCTATCCTTACCTTCCAATGCTCTCTTTTAAGATTGATCCTTACCTTTCAAATTCTCATTTTTAAATCAGTCCCTAATTTCTGATTCACTACTTTCGCGTTCGGTCCTTACCTTATGACGCTCTCTTTTTGAGATTGATCCTTACCTTTCAATTATCATTTTTGAATCAGTCCTTAACCTCTGATTCACCTTGTGAGGTTGGTCCTTAAATTCTGACGCTATCTATTGAGATTGATCTATACCTTTCAATTTTCATTTTAGAATCAGTCCTTAACCTTTGATTCACACTGTTGAGGTCAGTCCCAACATACCGACACTCTCTCTTGTGATTGATCCTTAAGTTTCAATCCCTATTCTGGAATCAGTACCTAACTTTTGATTACTCTCTTTTCATGGTCGGTCCTTAACTTTGAACCCTCTTCTGAAATTAATACCTGAATTTCAAATCCCACCCCGGGGTCAGCACTTACACACTGATTCCCATCTTCCATAAATTCCTGAAATCCCATAACTCAAAATTCACTCTCCAATCCCCAACGAGAGTCCCTAATTCTTGACTTTGATCAAATATTCACCTACTATATTCCCCAATGGAAGTAAATAACACACACAATCCTGCACTCCTTCTATGTCGCTTGACTTAGGAGTTTGTATTAGTTTTTTTTATCTTGTCGATCAATGCAAATACGCACGATTTGCTTGTCCAGCACACCCCACATAATGGGGGTTCATTTGTTGACCTCATTTTTGGTTGACCTCTAGATTTCCTCTTTCGTAGCCTAAGGTCTAGCCATAAGACTTCCTGTTGACTATTCCTTGAAAACTAGAAAAGGAACCCTCACCTTACTCAACTTGAAGTTCTATATATTAGTCCTAACCTCTAGCACTTAGTAGGTGGGGACACTATGAGGGAGCTCAAGGAGAGTTCCTATAGGACTATTGGACCTTAGGTTATATTTTGGGTGTTGATCTAAAGTTAAGGCACTCACTACACTCAATCACAATCACTCACAAATACAAACCCAAACTGCTTGACTTTGGTCACTTAATCCTTTAGGAGACTCATGTAGATGGTCCCCTAAACCCTCTGGCCCTAAGCTAGGGTTTAGCTAAGACCAGTACATAGAGGACCCAAATGAGGTTTCCATTGGTCCATGGCTTATTTATGGGGGTTGGCACCTCAACTCTACCAAAATGCCCAACTTAGCCTTTTGCCCCTAAACTCCCCCAAATTACCTAGATACCCTTGGGACCCTAAATTTGGCCAAAATTCCCAAATTTACCCAAAATACCCAAATTTATTCAAAAAACATTTCAAATCTTTTAAAAATACCAAAATTACGCAAACTGCCCCAAAAAATGCCAAATTACCCAAAATCACCAAAAATAGCCAAATTACCTAAGACACCAAAAATTCCAAAAAAATCCAAAAATTTCCAAAATACTCCAAATATTCCCAATTTCACTTTTGTCAACTACCACATAACCCAATTTGGCCATTTTGATCATCTTTGTCGAAAACCCCCAAATTGCCTTTAAAGGCCCAATCTCCCCAAATCCACCTCAAATGTCCATCAAATTGGTCCCCATTTCCCCCAATTGTAATTATAAACTCAAATTGACCTTTCATATGACCAATATAACCCAAATATAGGCTTAATTGGCCCATGCTTTGAGCCCAATTTTGATTTAGATCAAACACTCAATTTTGGCTCTATGACTTGGTTCCACCTAATTGAACCCCATGACCTACTCCATTGGTCTCAATTTAGACCCTAAATTATTCATAACATTCCTAAACATCAAACTTGACCTTCAATTGGCGTTAGTGAAGCCTCAGTTGAACTCAATTCTAAAAATCCCCAAATTTTGCCCCAAATAGGCTATGCCTCCAAATTTCACCAAATTGATTGCTTTAGCCACAAAATTGGCACCAAATTCATGTTGAAAACTCTTCATGGCATTCCTATTAACCATTCTCAATAATCAATTTGGACTAAGCCCAAGGCTAGCCCAATCTATACCCAAGTCTAGCCCATCATGCCCAAAATGACCAAATCTCCAAAATCCTCCAAATTGACCCCTCAATTGAACTCAAAAATCTTTAAATACTTCACTAAAAATGTTCATTAAAATCATCTACATAAAATGCATTATTCAATTTGGTCAATTGACATGGCTATCCTATTAGTCTAACCACCACAAAGCCACCAAATTAATGACTCCACAACCATTAGTTGGACCCTAGTGACCTAGCTAAACCCCATAAAGCCACCAAAGCTAAGCCATGGACCAAAGGTCCCCTAAATCAAGGGATTTTGATTCCATATTTGCTTAAGCCTTGGATATATTTGCCAAAACTAAACCTCAACTCATTTGATTGTTGTGACATATTCCCCTGGCTCACTTGACCACCTAGCCACCTCCCCGGCCGGGCCGGCCGGCCTAGTGCTGGCAAACACCAAAAATGTGAGCCATCTCCTCCAAATCAAACTGATTTCAAACCTTGAGTCCATCTCATCCAAATCAAATGTTAGAGCCTCTCTGCCCTCCACCTAAGCATCACTTTTCACCCCCTAATTGGCCATGACAGCCACCCTTAAGCCATTTTCATAAAAAGCTCCCCTCCACGGCCGTGGGAGGAGACTTGAAATTTTCTCAGAGAGAGCCCTCCAAATTGCTCATAGAGACTCTTTGAGACCTCTTGAGCTCAAGCGAACCACTTTCCCTCACTGATTCCCACTGTGGAAACTCAATTTTGAGCTCAAACTTCTGCCTAAAACCAGGACAGAGCTCAATACACCTCCACAGTCTACAAAACTCAAATTAAACTTACCTACACCTTCACCACAGTAAAAGAAGGAGAAGCCCCATCAAATCCCCCTTCCACAGAGACCCTAGCATAGCTCTAGACGAACACTTGAAATCGAGCTTGGTCGAATTCATACCTAGACCTTTCACTATAGCAAGAGGCTCAATCCCTAGCCTCCTTGGACTCCAAAGAACGTGTCGAGCACCTCTGATTGAAGCTTCAATTCTCAGAGCAAAGGTATTGAACTCCCTCACTGCTTGAGCCTATTTTGATTTGCCATTTGATTAGACTTAATTTCAATGCATCTTAACCATATAGATATATTCCTCTAGTCTAAACGAGCATTTAAAAAAAAATTAATTCAATTTGGTTGAGAAATAAGAGAGATATCAAGTCTTGAAGATGGACGGTTCTCGGGCTAGGCCATTAGGGACGATGACGGAGAGCCGTCTGATCGCGCGTTTATCTCATCAAAGGATGAGATTATGCTGGAAAACGCTCCCTTACATGAACTGCGGGCCTAGTCACCGCTAAGGTGGATGGCGGTGTCAAATAGCAATGCTCTGCATGGAGCTTCGGAGTTGCGTAGGATGACATGGCGCCACACATTTAAGTAGATAAATAGGGAATTAAATAAATCATAAAATGTCCCTAAACTTTGAAAATTCATATCTTCGTGTAGAAAAATCAGAAAAATAAAAATAAAAATACCCTCATGCTTAGTGAACAGAGGAGAACAATGTGAAAATAATTTGAAGTTTATTTGATGTATGTTTTATTTTAAATTAATTAAATGCTATTTTGAGTCTTTTGATTCTCCATGCATGTAGACATTTCAGCATGGCTTGAAATTTTTGCATGTTGTTGCCTCTGTCTTAGGGAACGTCCCCTACTTTCACCAAAGTTAGAGGAGACCTCTAGAAAGTGATTCATATTTTTTGAGTTTATGTCTATTATTTGTATAAATTGATCATAATAATTAGCAAGTTACCTAGAAAATTCCAAGAAAATTTTGGAAGGTTTAATGTGACTAGAGAACCCTTTGGAAAATATTTCATGGGTTAATTCATTAAGAACACACCTAATTTCCACTAACCCTAAAATAAAAATAAAATTAATTTTGGGAAACACAAAATTTTAAATGACTTAATTTTTTATCTCCACTATGATTTGAACTTTAGAGAACTCTCCAAAAAAATTTCAAAGCATTTAAAGCTCATTTGATAACTCAAATTAATTTTCTATGTTAAATGTCATTTTTAACACTAAAATGATTTTTAACAATTTAAATATTGCTACAAAACTATAAAAATGAGTTTTTGGAGTTCTCTGTGGTCAGAGGGGTTTTATAAAAATAAAATGGTAATAAAAATAAAAACTTCATTTTTAGCATATTTTCAAATATTAAAATAATTAAAAAATGATAAAAATCACAAAAATAATAAAAGTCATGGAAATGTTCTAAATTATTTTCTAAGCACTTAGGAATAATTGGAATATTTTTTATGATCTTCTAAGTGAAGATATTAAATTTTGAAGCTTAAAATAATTTTTAAAGGCTAAAAAAATGTTTTTCACTAAAATAATTCCAATAATTCAAAGAAAAAATAGAAAAAATGTTAAATTTGTTTCTCTATGTTCCTTGAAATTAGAGAAATTTAATAGAAATATAAAACTTAATTTTCCACATTTAAAATATTTAAAAATTGATAAACACTCCAGAACTTGAAATAATTCTAACAATTAAAATAAAACTCAAAAAATTATGAAATTTGGTCCAAATGATTCTTTGGCTAAATCTACCTCCAGTAAAAAGTTCAAGGGATTAGGCTTTACGTTGGTGAAGTTATAGAATTTTCTTTGAAAAATCCTATTTTTGCATAAAAATGAATATGTAAATTAAATTAAATTAAATTTTAAAAAATCACATTCTCTTCACTGATGTCTTAATTGACCCATGAGTGAGGTGGGATGAAAATTCCAAAGTTATTTTAATTAAATTTGACAAATTATGAAGTGATAAAGACTTAAGGGCAAAACTGTAATTTTGAAATTTAGCCTTAACTAACATTTAGGCTTAATTCAAGGTGGGAAAAGGGTAACCTCTGATTCTAACTAATTTATTTTGATGATTGAAATACAAGAGAATTAATTGGTGAAACCAATCTCACTTTTATTAATTAGAGGATAAAACTGCAATTTCCTAATTTATTAAGAATTTTGGAGGTCTAGTCAAAAAAATGATCCAAGACTTAGGGGTATAGTTTTGGGTGTTAATAACTCACTAATTTAATACCTTTATTTGATGCTCAAATGACTTTCAAAATGAATCATCATCACTTGAAATTTTAATCACTTTCTAATACGTCCACCAAAATCTTAAGGGCTTAGTAGTGACCAAAACTGAATCAAAATTGGTTAAATAAGGATTAGAAAAATTGGACATAGCTAAAATTAAACACCTTTGGAACACTACAAGCCCAATTTAAAGTTGGCTGAGTGTCTTAATAACACTAACTTGCCACTTTAAGAATTTTCACCCATATAATCTTCAAGTTAAATCACAAATGATAATTACCCTACCCTTAGGGATAATTGAAACATCAATGTTCATTGAGCATTAAAGGAATTTATAGGAAGAGTTATTAAGCAGCTTAATAAGTTTAAATGAGCTTGAGACTTTCCACCAGGTGACTCGTCAGGTACGCTTTTACAGTTTACAGCATTTCATACTGTACTTTTGATGTTAACACAAACTTGAATAAAACATACATAAATTAAATTAAGAAATACCAAACACCTATTTTCGAATCAAGAAAGAATTTATACATGCAATACAAGTGTATACATAAGCCACAAATAGATAATAGATTTTTTTAGAATTTGGGAGTGTTATCTTGGATACTTCCTTCTATCCCTCAAGTCTGAATAAACTCAACAATTTTCAGACAGTAAAAACAACTAATAGTGATTTTATTGTAAATCCTTCAAGAACATCAAGTGTTCATTCTTTTCCGTTACTCTTAAACCACAAATGTTCTTCCTTACGTATTTTAGCCCATTGAGATATTTAGTGCCATCCATATACATTTTGCAAAGAGTTTCTAAACAATTCTCAGCAAGCTTCAGCGATGGACGGAATAAATTAAAATACAAGGTAAGCTTTGCTAGGGCTTGGACAAAGGTGGTTAGTGCTTAATCACTTAAACATACATTAGTGGATCTTCACTTGTACTTTTAATTGCTCATTCACTCTCTTTTATTTTATACTTGCACTCGCATAACACAAAAACTAATGAGTGAACTAGGTTTGAATTTATGATTTATTTTTATAAAACCTAAACTACCCCACTACTAGGGGTTGTGAGTCATGACATGACCATCTAAATGCCTCTCCCAACTTTTTAAAACAACAACTACAACTAAATTTAAACGTCTCTATCGAATGAACGGGAATCCCTCGGAGGAGGTAACCTACGGTTGCTAACGAGGCTTTCCACGGTCTAAATGAAAGTACGGAACTCATTAAGTTGAGTTTAGTAAATTCATTTGAACTAAGTGAATCCAATAGAAAATAGTGGTACCGGAACGAGGGAACTGTAGGATCCTAACTGCTGTCACTCTAATCAACTTTAACTTGCCCTATAAAATTTAAAGAACTTAAACCATAGGGCCACCTAATTTGACATCATAACTTAAAATCCTAGAAAATTCAAACTCATCACGGCAAGGAGCTTGGAGCTAGCATGGTGGGCGGCACAGCCATCTTCAACAGCAAAACACTTCTACATCAGCTAAACCAACTTCCTTCCTTAGAATTAAATAAAGAAGCCATAGGATTTTGAGGTTCTCTGTTTATGCAATAAAAATCCTCACCCTATCTTTAGGCCTTTGTACAACTCTGTTTTACAATATAAGTCCTAACTCATCTTAGGATTTCGAGGTTGTCGTTTGTTGTGACCTAAACTCTCACATCTTCCAGACTATTTGTGCGATAGTTTCATACGAATGTAAGCCCTAAATTAATAAAATTAGCAGGATGAAACACCTAAATATTTCTTCATATAACTCAAGCCAAATCATATGATAGACTGGGAAGTCACCAAGGTTCTCCTCTGGATCCACGAGATCCCCTAGTTCTTCCTCCTTTAGATTCCAAAAACAAAATGCTCCAAATTTGAGCCAATCCCATTTCACAACTCTTTATTTAATTTTGTCGAAAATCCTATCCTTTTTAAATCCTTGAAGATAATATTTCCTGATTTTTATCGAGAGTTTTCTTAAATGACTTTGGTCATTTAAGATGTAATTAACTATAGGGGCTTGCCCTTATAGGAAGCACGTCCGAACCCAGCTTAATATAAACCCTATTTAATTCTTCATATTAAATAGGGAAAATTCTCGACAAATAAAATGGTTTTGCAGACCTAATGGACGTCATACATTTCTCAGTTTATTTGATTGAGCCTCATCCTCAAGCCATGTGTTTATCCTTCGGGACAAATACAAGGTTTGAGGTACAACGCTCTTTCATTTAAACTATGAAAAATATGGGGTCAGTTTAACTTCATATTTTTCTAAACATTAAATTGTCCTTCCAAAGAGAGCGATAAGATTTCAATTCCGGTGACCAGCAGCTTCTTACGAGCAACTCCTCTAACCAAAATTAGTGTCGAAACTCTCTCACCCAGTCTCCTAGCTCCATTAATTTATCAACCTATCTCATCTCTCAATATCTTTCTATTTAGATGCTTTCTCCTTATTTCTCTACCTCTCTCTCTTTTAATCTTTCTTTCACTTTATCTCTCACTAGATAGAGAAAAAGAGGTGGAGAAGGATACAGAGCTTGAGAGAGGTAGAGAGAAAAAGAGAAATGGAGGAAGATAGAGAGAGTGCGAAAAAAATGAGGGAGAGAGAGATCCAAAGTGAGAGAGAGTGATAATGAGAGTGAGAGATAGCAAGTGGGAAGACGAGAGAGAGGTATGGGAAGAGAGATAGGAAAATCCCTCATCTCCCTCTCACTCACTCTCTATATCGATTTATCTCTCATGTAAGAGAGCCAAAGGGAATGGAGATAGAGAGGGTGAGTAAGAAAGAGAGATAGTAGTGAAGTAGAGTTTAAAAGAGATAAAGAGAGGAAAATATATATAGAGAGTGAGAGAGATGTAGAGCTAGCAAGAGAGAATGAGAGATAACGATGCACAGAGAGTGAAAGAAGGAGAGAGGGAGAGAACAAAGAGGAGGGAGAGAGATGTCAAGAGTGGGGGAGAGGAAGAGACTGAAAAAGTGACAGATAATAAAAATGATAGAGTGGGAGAGAGATGGAGGTCAAAAATATTGGGAGGGATGGAGGTTCTCTCTCTTTCAAGTAGACAGAGCGAGAGAGAGGTGAGAGAGAGAGAGACATGGGAAGGGAGATGCAGAGGAAGTGAGAAGAGGGATAAGAGCTAGAAGGAGAAAAATATATCAGGAGTGAGACAGATATTGATTAAGAGAGAAAGAAAGGGGAAGAAAAAGAGAGAGATAGAGAGCTAGGGTTAGGTGAGGGATAGAAATGGATAGAGAAAGAAAGAGGGAGGTAGATAGAGGCAAAATGTGAGAGGGAGAGAGGGAGTAAGAGTGAGAGAGTAAGAGAAGAGGGGAATGATATAGAATTAAAGTGAAAGAGATAAAGATAGACTGAGAGAGAGAGAGAGAGAAGTGATGGAGGGAGAGAAAAAGGAAGCATGTGAGACAATGAGAATAAGAGATAGATATGGAGGGTGTGAGAGAAATGTGTGAGAGAAAAGAGAGAATGAGAGAGAGTGAAAGAGAAAGATGAGTAAGAAAGGGAGAGAGAAGGAGAGAGCATGCGAGATAATGAAAATGAGGAATATAGAGGGAGTAAGATAAAGGTGGAAAGATAGAATTATCAGAGAGGGGGGAGCCATAGAGAGAAAAAGAGAGCAATGGTCTATCTTTGTTCTCTCTCCCTCTCTCTCTCATTCTCTCTCTCTCTCTCTTCCCCTCTCCAGAGAGCATCTTTACTAATTGACTCCATCTTTCTTTCTTTCACTCATTCTCGATCATACTCATACCCTCGTTTTCACTCTATTCTCTATCTCTTCCTCACACCCTCTCTCTCACTCTCCCTCACTTTAGCTCACACATTAGAAAACCTAAAATTACCACGACGAGGAGCTTAGAGCTAGCATTGTGGGTAGTACGACCATCTTTAATAATAAAACATGTCAACACTAGCTAAACCATTTCTTAGAATTAAACAACAAGCCATATGACTTCAAAATTTTCCATCCAGTGAAACATAAATCCTCAACTTATCTTTAAGCCTTTGTCAAACCCTGCTATGCAATATAAGTCTAACTCGCTTTAGGATTCCAAGGTTGTTGTTCATCACGGCTTAAATCGTCATATCTTCCAGGCTATTCGTATGATCGTTCCACATAGATGTAAACCCTAATTAAAAAAATTGACAGGATGAAATAATTAAATATTTCTCCTCTAAATTGAAACCAAACCATAAGATAGCTTGGGGAGTCACCGAGGTTCTCCTCAAGATTTGTGACATCCCCTAGTTCTCTCCCTTTGGATTGCAAGAATAAAAGTTCCAAATTTGAGTCATTCCCATTTCACACCTCTTTGTCAAATCTCGTTGAAAAGTCCTAATCCTTTGACCTCTTTGAAGAATATACCCCAATTTTTATCGAGAGTTTTCTTAGGCGACTTTGGTTGTCTAAGATGTAATTAACTATAAGGACTTGCCTTTATAGGAAACTTTTCTAAACTCAGCTTAGTATAAACCCTATTTAATTTTTCATTATAAATAAGGGAACTTTTCGGCTTAAAAAAATGGTTTCGCAAACCAAACATATGTCATATATTTCTTAGTTTATTTGATCGGGTCTCACCCTTAAATCTTATGTTTATCTTTCGAGATAAATACATAGCTTGAGGTGTAGTGGTCTTTCATCTAAACTTTGAAAGATATGAGATCAGTTTGATTTCATTTTTTTTCTAAACTTTATTTACATGTAAATTAAATGTCCCTCCGAAGCGGGTGACGAGATTTTGATTCCGGCGTCCGACAGCTTCCACAGGATAACCCCTCAAAAATTGTGCCAACAACTTCTGGTGACTCCGCTAAGAACTAATTTTTCTTCCCATTTAAATCTGGGAATATCGTCTTCATACATCAGTGATATGTCCATGTCCCTCGTGGGCTAGATTACCCTTCATTCGCTGACATGTTCGCCCATTTCTTTCTTAGGTAAGTACTGTAAACTCTTTTGGACTTCAGGACTGTCTGTTCAATCACCTTTAAATAGAGAGGTTCAAAAGTTCATTAGGAATTTTATTCTTTTGTGTGGGTTCGGACCCCCAAAAGGTGTGTTGGTGTATTAGTTTCACCTGGGCATTGTGCGTTGTAAAGTCGGTCCCGCACTGGGTCCTAAACTTTACTTTCCCCTTCGTGTTTGGGTTGTTATTTTGTAAATTAAATTGAATTGTGTCATGTTGCATATGCTTGTTGAGCCTTATTTATATAATTAATTAGGTTATCATGTTTTCAAACTCATTTTTACTAAATTCCAAAATATTTTCATGAACAAAAATTTAAATAAAAGACTTTCCCAGTCAATAGATCGACCTTTGTTAATTTTTAGTGCTCGCACTACAATTACAAGGTATTGGCCAGATAACTAACCCTAGAGCTTTCTTTTTGAAGCTGCTGCAATGGTGTTCCCTATGCTCACTTTCTCATGGAACCTGCTAATGAGCCACGATGCCCACAACGTTGCCCCCACTATCAGGTTTTGAGCCAGATTCAATGAGCTTGAAGCCGTGCTCGGAAAGGCTCCCTTTGTCATATTGAAAGTTACCGCTCTGGAAGTTCAGGAGTCGTCTGCTGAGTTCAGCCTGAACTATCCTCAGGATTTCCTTTCTTACGAGAAGGGGAAGACTACTTCCCAAGCACCTGCTAAGTTTGTTGTTCCCGCTTCTGCTAAGGAAAAAGAGGTCATGATTGTTGAAGATACAATCGAAGGATTCACTGTCCCGCCATCAGTGTTTGAAATTGGATCGAGTTCAATACTGTGCTATTAACTTAGTCACAAAGAAGAAACTACAGCCGAAAGGTTCAGAGGGCCACTAAAGCCCAGATTTCTGAAGAAATGTCTATTGATGAAATTCCTCACCAGGAGGAGCTAAGACTGCCAAAAATCTATCCGCTTCTGCAAGGGAGTAGGTTCCATCTTTTAATGGACACAAATGGGTACGAAAGTATCCAAAAAATTGCTGCTACTTTACTGTTACCTCATGGACATTATGGGGAGAGGAGGAAGCCCGCTTCAATCACCCAAATTAGTACAATGTTCCAGAGACTAGCGACCAAAAAAGGTTGTTCAGTTGATGAATTACTTAAACAAATGGGATGTGCATTATCCCCTCGCATGAAGAAAAAAATTCTAAAAGATGTCAAATCTGCTAGATAATCTCAAAGAACAGCTGAAACTTTGCCTGGTCGCATTCCCGTAAGGTTCCTCCTAGGAAGCAGAATTGATACTACCATCATCACCACCGATTCTACTGATGCTACTCCAAAATCTGTAGGTCATCGACCAGTTAAGTCACGTCTCGGTCCAAGAATTCTCTTAATTACCATTCATAAGGATGTATCTAAAGTATAAAAAGGAAAAGATGAAGAGGTTACCTGGTATTGTATTGGGTCTGCACCATGAAGAGCATACCTTTCTTCAGCATGCTGATGCCTCTGTTGAGATACACCGTCTCAAAAAAATCACTGTCAAAGAAAAAGGCATGGGTACCTGACCAAAGGAAAATAAGTTGCGATTTTCATACCTATTTTATACTATTTTTGATGATATTGCACTTTAAAGAAAGGTATTTTTGATGTTTTGTTGCAAGAATGACATCATGTGTCTATTGAAGAGCTCATGATGGAGAAGCAAAAGCCCAGTGAAACTTTGGCAGACTTTATTTTGAGGTGGAGAAACCTTAGCATGAAATGTGAACCTCAACTATAGAAACATCAAGCGATTGAGATTCTACTCAAGAGTATTCATGGGCCAGTAGCTTTCATGCTGAAGGGACTCACCATCAAATCCTTCGAGAAGCTACTGAGTAAAGCCAGCAGTCTTCAAGAAGAAATGAAGCACATGGAGCCACATGAAAAAGCTAAGGTGACCAGAGTGTTCAAAAAGAAATCAGGAGTAGTCACGACTGTCAACAAAGGAAAGCATCCGATAAAGATATATGCAGAAGAACATTGCCAGTCTTCGTCATAGCACTCTCAGAAACAGAGCAGTCAATCCAACCAATGGCCGCCTCAAGAGGGATCTCCTCGAACAATGGGTAAAGGAATATCCCTGTTAGAGCAACATAAAGTTGTGTATTCTTTTAAAGATGAAGTTTGTTTACTCCTTCAAAGATGAAGCTGTACCTAAAATATTCAAAAGCTTGATGAAGAAATCAAGAATTCAAATCCCTGATCCAAAGAAACCCAAAGAGGTGGATAAGAAGAATGAACCAAATTATTGCCCATACCATCAGTTGCTTGGGCACACTATAGAAAAATGCTTCATTTTTAAAGACTGACTCGAGAGGAACCTCAAGGAAGAGAATATAACATTCCCGAAAAAGTATTTGAGAGAACCTCAAAAGGATTCCATAAACATGATTTCGGCCGAGCCAATCTCCCTAATTGATCTGTTTGCAGGAGTAGATTGATAGAGTACAACTTGGGATGAACTCAAGAGGGTCCTTAATCAAATACATGATTCATCAAAGCAAGCTTCAACGAATACCGAAGAAGAATGGAATGAGGTATGGAACAGATCATCCAAGAAGATACTGAACAAGATACAGTCTGCATCAAAACAAGCCTCGATTCAGAGTCCGCAACATACCAAACCCGAGATGAAGGTTTTACCAGAAGATCTGTCATCATCAAGGATAAAGAACAAGAAAAAGAAAAGCGTCACTGCCAAGATTGATAGCACGGGGGGGTAGGATAGGGGCTACCTCTACTAGATTGGTTGTCTCGAATTTGGGGAAGAAAATCCTCGAACCCTTGACTTTGTATGGTTATCTTTTTATCCCTCCGGGGCCTTATCAATATAATGATTGTGATTTTGGCTATGTTTGACTGTTTCTGGTGATAACGTAACTAAGCGATCTAGCTGTGATCTCGATTCCCAAAATGATCCTTAAATTGTACTCCAATCTGATGAACTCGTTGTCAAGTCCAAAGAAGACATCAATAATACCGCTTACGACAGCACCGATAACAAGGAACCAGTTCTCGAGCATCATGTTAAACTGCTTGCCATCAACTTATATCTTTCCGACGGAGAGGAAAAGACATCGAAAGATTTTACAATGATATCTCAAGAAGAAGAAATAATGGAAGTTAACTTAAGGAGTGGAAAGTGTTACCACCAATAATAGCCCCAACAGACAAAGGAAAACAGATAATGACTTGAGAAGAGATACCCCCAGCTCCGCCAGTGGAAGAACCACATAATCTAGATAAAATCAGAGGATCATGTAAAGTAGACTACAACATTCTAGCTCATCTTAGGAAGTTGTCGGCCCAACTAAGCATCTACGATGCTCTGATCCTGTCAAAGGAGATGAGAGAGTCTCTGGTTACAGCTTCGCTTGACCCAGAAATTTGCTTAGCTCTATTGGCTAGCACACCCTTAGATGAAGTTTGCTCGTTGAGAGAACAGTCAAGGGTAACCTTCACAGATGAAGACTTGCTGCTTGGTACCGCCGACCACAACCGTCTGCTCTACATCTCCATCAACATTGGCAGATTTCTGTTATCTAGAGTTTTAGTGGATCCTTAAGCATCTCTTAACTTGATGAGCCTACAGACATTGGCCTATTTGGATATCGAAGCTCAAAAGCTCACGGTCGATAAAATGATGTTAAGAGGATTCAACCAAAAGGGAGAAAGGGCCCTTAGATCAATTACATTACTTATGAAGGTTGGAGAACTCATAACAACCGTTAAATTTAATATCATCGATGTCGAGACTCTTTTAACTCTACTGGGTCGACCATGGATTCATGAGCACAATATGGTTCCATCATCTCTACACCAGTGCAACAAATATCGCAAAGATGATCAAGAAAATTGCATCAAGGGAGACCTACAACCATTTTCAGTGCATGAAGTTGGTATCCATGAAGAAGCTGCCTACTACGAGCCTCCAAAGAAGACTGCCTTCTCGCGTGAGATTCTGACAAACAAAGATGAAAATTCAGAAGAATCACAAAAAGGAGGCGATACAACTCCGCTTCAACAAACTTCTACCACTCCCTTACAATAAGTTGGTGGAGGTTCTTCTTGTTCAAGCACCCGAGGTCGAGGCCGGGGACGCGGATGAGGAAAGATCAATTTAATTGTTGAACGGACCAGGCCAACCATCAACATTGGTGATGAAGATAGTTCTGAACATGAAATAATGATGACAAGACAAAAAAGACCTCAGTACGAGATATCTCTAGAAGATACAGAGAAAAATGAATATGAAACAATGTATGATCGGATAAACCACTATATTAGTACTATGATCCTTACTCCGATTCTCCCACAAAAGGTCAAGAGTTTAGAGGTCAAGGAAGTTCGTAGTGTTGGTTCAAAGCCGATAAAATTTTACCGTGCTCCTACCTCTACTGAGCTTAAAAAACATGTAAATTTGGATGTTGATTCTAATGAATTAATGGAACAAAACATGTAAATTTGGATGTTGATTCTAATGAATTAATGAAATTGCCTTTTGGTTACTTCTCACCTTGTGTTCAGAAGTTAATTTTTGGATGGTGATTCTAATGAATTAATGGAATTGCCTTTTGGTTAGTTCTCGCCTTGTGTTCAAAAGTTAATTCAACAGGTCTAATGAATTAATGGAATTGCCTTTTGGTTACTTCTCGCATTGTGTTCAAAAGTTAATTCAACCTGGACAATGAATTAATGAAATTCCTTTTGGTTACTTCTCGCCTTGTGTTCAAAAGTTAATTCAACAGGGACACTTACCGAAATGAATGCCACTTCTTGCCTTGCTGTTCAAAAGTTAATTCAATAGGGACGGTTACCAAAACAAATGCCAAAAGATAAATTTCAACTTTTTGAAAAACTATGGAATGCTAAAATTGAACTCTCAATTCAAAAGAAGGTCTCGGATTTGGTACAGTTAGACCAGTCGATAATTTTGAATTTTGCATAGTTGTTACTAGTGAGTCAGAAGAGGATTGCCTTGATGTAGAAGATGACTCTACTGATCAACCAGTAGAAGATGCTCCGCTGGAATTTGAGGAAGAAATTAAATCTACCATTGACGAATTGAAAGAGATTAACCTCGGGACTGAAGAACGACCCCGACCTACATTTATAAGTTCTCTAATTAATGACGAAGAATCTGCAAAATTGATCAAACTATTAATAGAATTCAAAGATTGTTTCGCATGGAACTACGATGAAATGCTAGGACTGTTCGCAGAGGTTGCAGTTCATAAACTTGGGATGGACAAGAAAATAACCCCGATAAAATAAGCTCTCAGGAGAATGCGCCTCGAGATAGAACAACAAGTCATCGCCGAGGAGAAGAAATTAGTGGATGCCAACTTTGTTAAAGAGGAGCAATACCCCTCGTCATTAGCCAACATCGTACCTATCAAGAAAAAAAATGGATAGATCCGCATTTGTGTTGATTTCAAAGATTTGAACAAGGCATGTCCAAAAGATGAGTTTCCACTATCTATACCACAGATGATGGTGGATATCGCTTCAACACATGAAATTTTCTCCTTCATGGATGGATCAGCGGGATACAACCAAATCAAGATGGCTCCCGAGGATGCAGCACTTACAGCTTTCAAAACACCGATTGGAATTTTCTGCTGCACAGTGATGCCGTTTGGCCTAAAGAACGTCGAAGCAACATATCAGCCTGCAATGACGAAGATTTTTGACGACCTCATTCACAATCAAGTAGAATGCTACGTGGATGATTTGGTCATCAGAAGTAAACAGAAAACAGACCATTTGTATGATTTGAGGATTGTGTTTGAACGGTTACGACAGTATGACCTTAAAATGAATCCCTTAAAGTGTGCATTTAGCGTTACCTCCAAAAATTTTCTAGGATTCGTTGTTCGTCATCGGGGAATCGAGATTGGCCTGGATAAGATTAAAGCTATCTTAGAAATGCCTCCCTCTAAAATCTTGAAACATCTTTGTTCCTTCCAGGGGAAGTTCACATATTTGAGACGCTTTATTTCTAACCTCTCATGTAGGTGTCGGCCTTTCTCGGCATTAATTAAAAAGGATGCCAAATTTTTTTAGGAAGAGAAATTCCAGCGGGCCTTTGAGGACGTTAAACAATATTTAATGACACATCCTGTCTTAGCAACCCTATCCCAGGGAAACCTCTGATACTTTATACCGCGACCTTAGATGACTCTCTTGAAGCCCTCTTAGCCCAAGTAAATGAGGAGGGTAAAGAAAATACGCTCTACTACTTGAGTCATCGTCTAATAGCGACAGAGATAAGGTATCCACCTATTGAGAAGCATTTTCTAGCATTAATTTTTGCTGCTCAAAGGCTTAGACATTACATGCTTTCTCATAAGATTACCATAATTTTGAAAGTTAATTCATTGCAATATCTAATGACCCGACCAAAACTCTCCGGACGTTTAGCAAGATGGTCAATTTTCTTATTGCAATTTGATATAACTTTTGTTCCCCTTCGTGCTATCAAGGGACAGATACTAGCAGATTTCCTCGCTGCACACACACTGCCAGCTGGGTCCTCTCTCAACGACGAGTTACCAGATGAGCAAATACTACAATTGGAATTTTCTAGTGTGCAGCGCTGGGAAATGTACTTCGATGGTGCTTCGTCAGCCAGGAAAGACAAAGGAGCAGACACAGTTGTACCAGGCAAAGCAGGGATCAATTTGATCTTTATTATGCTAGATAAGAATATGTTGAGGTTCTCATACCACCTGACAGAGCCGTGCACCAATAATGAAGTGAAATATGAAGCTTTAATCACCGGATTGGAATTGGCAATCTCAATGGATATAACAAACATTGCCATCTACTGTGACTCTCAACTTGTCGTCCATCAGGTCCCCAAACAATACAGAATTTTGAAACCAAGATTAACAGAGTACCATCGAGACACGATGAAGCTCCTGGAGCAGATTCCTGAGGTGAATTTCTACCGGATTCCTTGGGGAAATAATGCCCATGCCAACACTCTAGCAAAACTTGCTAAGGAAATGGCGTGTCCCCCGAAGGATTCCATTAAAGTCACGGTGCAAGGAAAACGAGCCTTGTCTCGAAATGACTTTGAAACTCTACATAAGCTTGGAAAAGAAGAAACAATAAATACAGTTGCAGACATCAATAAACATTGGAGCAAGCCCTTAATAGAATATTTGCATACTGGGAAGTTGCCAGAAGATAAGTCTGAGGCGCACCACATCACAAGAAAGGCTATGTCTTACGCCCTGGTGGGAAATATTCTCTACAGAAGATCGTTCGACTAAATGTTGCTATGATGTTTGAGCAGAGCCGAGGCATAGAATATTGTCAAAGAGGTACATGCCAGATTGTGTGGCGCTCACCAGTCAGGGATAAAAATGAAAATGAAAATCAAAAGACTCGGGTATTATTGGCCAGTAATGATTTCCAATTACATGTATACAGTCAGAAGATGTCACCAGTGCCAAGTGCATGGGGTGGTCTTACACCAACCTCCGAATGTGCTACACCAAACTGTTGCCTCGAGGCCATTCGAGTGTTGGGGCATGAACATAATAGGTCAAATAGACCCTCCATCTTCCAAGGGACACATGTTTTTACTTGCCACTATAGATTACTTCTCCAAATGGGCAGAGGCAGTACTGTTACGTGAGGTTATGGAACAACACGTCCTTCAATTTTTCAAAAGCCAAATCATTTACCATTTTGGAGTACCGCGAAGAATATTCTCTGGTAATGGGAAAGCTTTTAAGAGTACAAAGATCAATAATTTTGTCAGAAGACATGGGATAGATTGGAGATACTCTACAATTTTCTATCCCAGATCAAATGGTATGACTGAAGCTTTCAACAAAATAATGGTACAAAATTGAAAAAACCTGGATGAAAACAAAAGGGATTGGCACAACAAACTATTAGAAGCCTTGTGGGCCTACCGGACAACTTTCAGGACTCCCACTGGGTGTACACCCTATATGCTTGTGTACGGAGCTGAGGTCGTGCTACCGCTAAAAATCCAGACAACATTTCTCAGAGTCGCAATTGCCAACCAACTCACGACGGAAGAAAGGGCAAAACTCATACTTGAAGAACTGGAGAGTCTTGAGGGAAAATGACTAGAAGCACAACAACATTTGGAGCTCTACCAGGCAAAGATGGTACAAGCCCGTGACAAATTGGTCCGCCCAAGGACATTTAAAGTTGGTGACCTCGTGCTTGTGCTCAAAAGACCTATTCTTGCACGCCGTAAAATAGGTAGAAAATTTGAGCCAACTTGGGAGGGACCATTTGTCATTGAGAAGGTCTATACAGGAGAAGCCTACCAGTTAGTGGACTTCCGGGGTGAAAGACCCATGTTACCGATAAATGGACGATACCTAAAACCTATTATGCAACCTGATGCTACTCAATGTCGTTGCTTTCTTTGAAACTTTGAAACTTTGATTATTTTAGGGCTATCTATGTGGCCAAATGTCTATGACTGGGTCAAATTTTAAATTAAACCTCATTATAATTGAAAATTTTGAGAAAATTTTTGAACTTCACACGTTCTCTTTTCTACTTTTGAATTTAAATACCCTACTAAACTAAACAAAACTCACACATAAAATGAATAATCATCTTCACCAAAACAAACTAAAATTTACTTTAATAAATACTTTATATTATTCTTGTTCATGCCAAGCTTCAGCCCACTGACGTTTTTTTCTGTCGTCTGCAGAAAAAATGTCAGGACAGAGACTGATCTATACCTTCCAGGACGGCTGGAACCTCGCACTGAATGAAGAGATGACACCACAAGGAGGTGTCATAGATTTCAACGTGGATTTCAAAAAGGTTGATATGTAATATGAGGGTCCTCTAATGGACGTAGTCAGTAGTAAAGAAAAGGAAGGACTACCTTCACTATTGAGGGTAACCACTCAGGACAATGCATCACGCAAATGTAAAAACGTGATAGCAGAACAAGATCCGGTGTAGGGGCCCAGCTGTCTGCCCTCCATGGTAGCTACCCCAACAAGGGACATGATAGCCACCCGTAATGAATGATTATGGAATACTCTACTCCGCAAGACGCAGCGCAAAAATGTCAGCTGAAAGAAATAGAGACCCTTTCTGCGACAGGAACGCAAATGTCAGAGAGACGTGAGCAGTTTTCTTACCCCTATTCCTGAGGGACATATTTACAACCCAGATCTGAGAGAAACTTCTGCCAGCCTACCCACTATAGATGAAGAGTCAGGATTTGTGACAGAATCAGATGCGCTCCAAGTTCCAGATATCTTATGCAGGGTTTGCCCAACATGCAATGTTGAGGTACCAGTCGAGACATCAGTCACCGGCGCATTTGTAGAATGCTCGGATTGCAACGTTCTGCATCTATAGCATTTCAGTACATTAGAAGAATACATCTCAAGCACCAACCAGTCTCAGACTCCAGACTTCGCGACAAATGAACCATATGTCCCACTGAGGACGGATCAGCACGCACCATGGAGCCCAGGATCATACATCTCACTAGAGGTTGAATCTCATGTTCCGGATCAACCAGCACCAGTTTGGGTTCTTGCCGAGGCCCGAATGAAGGAACGCCCATGGAAGCTGCCAACTATTGGTATGGTAGAATAATACAAGATAAGCAGAGTAAATAAAAGAGAATTCGAGTTCTATGAAGAGGTTCAGGGAAAGTTCATCAATATATTGGAAGGCCTGGAGCTGTACACCAAGGTTTTCTCTGAGATTGATGAAAAGAGTATTCTGGACTGCATATTCAATTTAAGAGACAGAGGCCGAGCGGGCCTTCTCATGGAGAGGACATATTCCGAGCCGAAAAAATGGATGAGGGGAAAGGGAAGAATCACCATCCAATGCGGCTGTTGCTACAACTTCACGAACAATAGATAGGGGAATCCTCCTGGGATCCTCAGATACGACCAAGTGGATCCGTTGCCACCAATGATAAAATGGATGATCAAAAGAATGGTCAAGTGGAATATTCTACCTGCTACTTACGTTCTCAACAGTTGCATCATTAACATTTATGAAGAAGATGACTGCATTCCCCCACACATCGACCATCAAGATTTTGTGAGACCTTACTGCACGGTCTCGTTCATGAGTAAGAGAAAAATTCTTTTTGGGAAAGAAATCGATATAGTCGGCCCTTGCAAATTTTGAGGAGCTGTGGAGATTCCTCTTCCATTTGGTTCAATACTTGTCCTTAAGGGAAATGGTGCAGACATTGCCAAGCACTACATTCTAGGAGGACAACGCCGTAGGGTGTCTGTAACCTTCCGTAGAATGGACGACAATAAAATACTGTATGGATTCCAGCAGGACCCAAAATTGGAGGAGTTATTTTCATATGAGCTATGAGAAGGTTGTACCTCTAAGTACATGCGAAGGGAACTCTTATCCTGGAGTATGACTTAGAAGGTCTGCTTAATCAGGAGCTCAACATACCTAGTACAGAGGGTTCACTTTCTTTCTTTTTAGAGCATGACATGTATCTGATTTTATTCAGTCTACGATGTACTCATAGCATGAGATGATTCACAATGTATTTCGACAGGGATTACATGATGTACCTTTTGAGGCATCAGCCTATGTCTGATTTATGGCATCTTTTTTGGAGTAAATTAATGGAAATTTCTCTGAAGTTGTGCCTCTTTGTCAGTTGCCTTTTTTGTGCGATGGATAAAAGCCGTGAACCATGCGATGGTTCAGAATTTTAATGAACAAAGAACGAAACAACAAATCTTCAACAATAAATAAAACATAAATGAAAAATAATCACAAATGAGTAAATAACAAAACAATTTTCTTTTGAAAATCAACCAATTAAAATTAAAACTGTAAGAACATATTTAAAAAAAATTATATGTGATAAAAACAATAAGAAAATAAAACAGACCTATTGAGTGGATTCTTCTGTTTTCGAAATTTCCTACTCTTTGTGCGCGCAACACAACCGTCGTTATCTACACTAACTCTCTGCACATCCCCGCAGAATTTCACATTTAGCAGAAAACTCACAAAGTTCTACAAGTCTTCTACAAAATCAACCTTCTCACATGATACACTTTTGCAAATTTAACACCCCAAGCTCTTTATAAATTTAAATTCTTACATCTTTGAATCAATATTTAAATTTTGATTCTTATCTTTTGAGGTCGATACTTAAATCCCGACTATCACATCTTTGAATTGATATTTACATTTCAATTCTCACATTTCGAGGTCGATACCTGAATTTTGACTCTCTCCTTGGAATTGATGCTTACATTTCAGTTCTCACATCTTTGAATTGATACCCACATTTCAATTCTCACATTTCGAGGTCGATACCTAAATTTTGACTCTCTCCTTGGAATTGATACCTACATTTCAATTCTCTCAACTTTAAATTGATACTTACATTTCAATTCTCACATCTTCGAATTGATACCCACATTTCAATTCTCACATCATTAAATTGATACCCACATTTCAATTCTCACATCTTCGAATTGATACCTAAACTTTAATTCTTACATCTTCAAATCACTACCTAAATCATGATTCTCACATTTTGAAGTTGATACCTGAATTTGGACCCTTTCATCTTCGAATTGATACCTACATTTTGATTCTCACATCTTTGAATTGATACTTACATTTCAATTCTCACATCTTCGAATTGATACCCATATTTCAATTCTCACATCTTCGAATTGATACCTAAATTTCAATTCTTACATCTTCGAATCAGTACATAAATCCTGATTCTCACATTTCAAGGTCGATACCTAAATTTTGACCCTTTCATCTTTGAATTGAAACCTACATTTTGATTCTCACATCTTCCAATTGATACTTACATTTTAATTCTCACACCTTCAAATTGATACCCACATTTCAATTTTCACATCTTCAAATTGATACCTAAATTTCAATTCTTACATCTTCGAATCAGTACCTAAATTCTGATTCTCACATTTCGAGGTCGATACCTAAATTTTGACCCTTTCATCCTTGAATTGATACTTACATTTCAATTCTCACATCTTCGAATTGATACTCACATTTCAATTCTCACATCTTCGAACTGATACCCACATTTCAATTCTCACATCTTTGAATTGATACCCTCATTTTAATTCTCATATCTTCGAATTGATATCTAAATTTCAATTCTTACATCTTTGAATCAGTACCTAAATCCTGATTCTCACATTTCGAGGTCGATACCTAAATTCGACTCTCTCTTTTGAGAATTGACCTATGTTTCAATTCTCATTTCTGATTCAATCCTTCATTTTTTATTCATTACATTCGAGATCGGTCCTTACATTCCGACACTCTCTTTTCAGAATTGATATACATTTCAATTCTCATTTTCACATTTCTGATTCATTACATTCGAGGTCGGTCCTTACTTTACTACACTCTCTTTTGAGAATTGACATACATTTCAATTCTCATTTTCACATTTCTGATTCATTACATTCCGAAACCCTCCTTTAAGAATTGACCTACATTTCAATTCTCATTTACGAATTAGTCCTACATTTCTAATTCATTAGATTCGAGGTCGGTCCTTACATTCTGACACTCTCTTTTGATAATTGATATACATTTCAATTCACATTTTTATATTTCTGATTCATTACATTTGAGGTCGCTCCTTACATTCCGACACTCCCTTTTCAGAATTGACATCTATTTCAATTCTCAGTCCTACATTTCTGATTCATTACATTCGAGGTCGGTCATTACATTCTGACACTCTCTTTTGAGAATTGACATACATTTCAATTCTCAGCCCTAAATTTCTGATTCATTACATTCGAGGTCGGTCCTTACATTTTGATTCTCTCTCTCTTTTTGAATTGATATCTAAATTTCAATTCCCACCTTGGGGTCAGAACATACATACTGACTCCCATCCTTTAGAAATCCTTGAAATTTTATAACTCAAAGTCCACTCTCCAATCCCCAGCAAGGGTCCCTACTTCTTTACTTGATCAAACACTCATCTGCTAATTCCCTAGTAGAAATAAATGACACACACAACTCTACACGTACTTCTAGGTCTGTTGACCTAGAAGTTTGTATTGGTTTTTGTTGATCTCGTTGGTCAACGCCAATACGCGTGGTGTGCTTGCCCAACACACCACACCTATTGGGGGTCCATTTG